>VZRI01008366.1:268634-391364 GCA_013397515.1 Upupa epops | reverse complement strand
ATTGGTGGACAGTAAGCTTAGCATGAGTCAGCAATGTGCCCAGGCAGCCAAGAGGGCTAATGGCATCCTGGTCTTTATCAGGAATGGTGTGGCCAGCAGGGAGAGGGAGGTTATCTTCCCCCTGTATTCGGTACTGGTTAGACAGCACCTGGAATATTGCGTTGAATTCTGGGCCCCTCAGTTTAGGAAGGATGTCGATGTGCTGGAACGAGTCCAGTGAAGAGCAACTAGAATGGTCAAGGGCCTGGAAGATAAGCCCTACAAGGTGGAGCTGGGTCTGTTTAACTTAGAAAAGAGGAGGCTCAGGGGTAACTTATATGACACTGTCTATAACTACCTAAAAGGTGGTTGGAGTTAGGCCGAGGTCAGTCTTTTCTCCCTGGACACTGGAGACAGGATAAGGGATCAGAGTCTTAAGCTCCATCAGGGGAGGTTTAGACTTGACATTAGGAAAAAGTTTTTCACTGAAAGAGTTACCCAATTTTGGAACAGGCTGCTCACGGAGGTGGTTGGGTCAACATCTCTGGAGATGTTTAAAGTTAGGCTGGATGAAGTGCTGAGTGGCATAATCTAGATGTAAGATGTTAGATGTTTATGTTTACTTGGTTGGTTTTATGTTGGACTGGATGATCTTTAAGGTCTTTTCCAGCCTCATTACTGTGAATACTGTGAACAAAGAGCCCTGAGAAGTTTCATGCAAGAAAGAGTGAAATTAAATGTGTTGCATGTTTTAGCCTATCCTGGACTATTGTTCACCTACATGAAGTATTAAATTAATTCATCCACAGCTGGAAGCCATTCTCACCTCACACACTTTTTCCAATGAAGAACTGTTTCCTAGGTTATAAATCAGTTGCCCGGTCCTGCCTCTGAGGTGGAGGGTGCCAGTGTAAGCCAAGCAACCATCTGATGTTACTGTAGATATTTCAGAGCGTAAGTACAGAAGTATGATGTCCTCACTGATGACTATAGATTTAATTATTCTAGGACATAGAATAATTAAATACAAATGAGCAAGAGCACTAAAACAAGTTCTAAGTTGCTTTTTATTAAAAATATAGTTCTGTCTGACTCTGCCAACAGGTGTATTTTTCATTACAATTAATAAGGAAATGCTTGTAATTAGGTACCATATTTTTGATGGCAGCAAAGTAAATATATTCTTCTCAAATCAACTAACCATGTTTTTGCCCTACAGGACTAAAGCTGATGAAAATACATTTTTCCTATACACACCACCTCATATCTTTGGAGCTGTTTATGAGGAAGGAGTTATTACATTAATTATCCAGTCATTCTGAATGACAATATCTAATATCATGATCTACAGGTATATTATATTTTTCAGATAAAGATTTTCTTATTGCTATTTCAAAAAACCTCTTTCTTTTAACAAATTTGCATGAGTTCTTGTAATTTTATCTGATTTGGTTCTTTCATGGAACTAATCTATCACTTGGTTAGTAAGATAGCTTTGGCAGTTTAACCATGCTGTGACAGGGAATCTATGCACCTTTTATATCCTCTTGAAAACTAAGTTTTAAGAACAGTGTGAATTCCCCAGAAAGCAAACTGTAGAGAGATGATGCCAAATTGTTTTGTTAATAAATGTCAAAATTTGATCAAAACCGAAAAAAATTTAAAGGGAGGGAAATTGCCAGCTATTTAACAATAGCCAGTTCCACCATAAGGGCACATAACACATCATGTTTCACTGATAAGACAAAATGTTTTCAATTTGCTCTTGCCCATTGCAATTATATACATTTTCTCAAACCAACATTATCTGCATCAATGTGTGATGTCATAAAATCAGTTTTGATAAAGTATGGTCTAAGAGTACCATAGAGTACCATGTGCCAGGATACTTCCAGAATAAGACTGGATTACTTATTTTGCAGAGAGATATGACTGCAGAAGGTTCATCCTAGCCTTAATTCCCTATCACTTAGAGCATTGTGGATAGTTAATATTTGTGTGTTTCTAGCTATATGTGAATTTTAATGAAACATTAACGTTTTTGTTAAATGGAGTGGAACTTCATTTAATATTCCCACACAGCATTAAACTCTTAAACATCAGGTTAAATGTCTCAAGTATTTCAAAAGATCTCTAAGTAGAACACAATAGAATTTAATTTATTTGTAGCAATAAATCAGTAGTCGAGACAGCTTGTTCAAATTAGGGACAGACGAGAGCAACAAATTCTATCTCACATGATGCGGAGGCTGGGATGGGGGATACACGGATTTTGGGATTCCTGGTTCCAGCTCAAACATTTCAGCTTTAGTACTACAGTTCAAATACATATCAAAGCCATTTACCAAAAGCTTTACCATTGTCATCAGAATTGTTTAACGTCCAAAAAATTTTGTAGTTGTCTTCTATTTGAAGGCACAAGAAACAGCTTGTATCTGAGACGCTGTCTAGAGAGGTCTGCCACGGCACAGCATGGAAAAGTTTCATTGAGTAAGAGGCCATAAGGAACTAAGCGGAGAGCTTGCCTATGTATTTCTCCCATGACACATGAGGAAGTCTCTTACACTTCTGTCTTCTGGAGTAGGCTAAATACAGATGAAGTGAGTAATGAGTAACATCCTTTACATTTAGCCCTTTGTGGTTAAGATCTGTTTTGTACTTGTAGCCTTGTACTCTGTAGCCTTACATCTCATTGAATCATAGAATCATAGAATCATTAGGGATTGGAAGGGACCACGAAAGATCACCTAGCCCAATCCCTCTGCCACAACAGGATCACCTAGACCAAGTTGCACAGGAACACATCCAGGCGAATCTTGAACATCTTCAGAGAAGGAGACTCCACAACCTCCCTGGGCAGCCTGTTCCAATGCTTGTTACTTTCACTGTGAAGAAGGTTTTTCTAATATTTCTTCTAATATTTATATGGAACCTCCTGTGTTCCAGAGAAGAGCCTGGCTCCATCCTCATGACACCCACCTTTCACATATTTATAGACATTAATGAGGTCACTCCTCAGCCTCCTCTTCTCCAAGCAAAAGAGATGACTATGCCTGGGAGCATAATGGAGAGTAGTCCAGGGCCACCAGCTTCAACTGCATCTCAGCTGTTGGTTTATCTGTGATTCACAAGAACAGCAAAATCCACACAGAAGAAAAGTATTTCAGGAAAGAAGAGAATATTTTAACTCTGCTGTCATGAATGGAGTACTGTATTATATATATTAGGACTAGGTGGACATTTAGGTCCTCCTTTTTGCCAGAGGAGAGAGAATACACAGAATTCAATACACAGAATTCAAAAACCACAGCAATGCTGTGGTTTTGCAGTAAGATGTATGTGGCTGTCTTGTATGGAAGAGAACAAGGAAAGATCTGTTTTGTCAGCACTCTTCCAGTGTAAGACAGTAAAATATGAAAAGATTGTGGTTAATGCATTTCTTCTTCCTAAAAATTCAGCCAATCAGCACAAAAAAAAAAAATAAATATACTTCCCCCCAAATCAGGAATATATCTAAGAATACACATTGGGTAAGCTACTGATTCCATAAACTGTGGTAGCAACTTTCAGCAAGCCTTGGATGTCCACAACGGGCAGAACATGCAGGAAAAGGTGAAGAGTAAAGAAAACCTCAGAAGAATATTTTTTGATATTAAGTGCAAGGCTCCTGTAGGAACCTCTGGAAAACTTCCATGTGAGGAGTAGAGAAAAATTACTCTCTACTTTCATATCAATAATCTTTGGTTTTGCACATCCCTAGTTCTTTCATCTCCCTGTTCACTTTTTAGGAACTTATATATTTCTATTGATTAGGAAAGTCATTTCCAAAATATGTTACTGTCCAGTATTACAGTCATTGTTCAGCCAGCAAATCAACAGAAAAAAATGGCTAAGAGTTAGTACTGCTGAGGTTCACCTCTTACACAAAAATAAAGACATTGCAAAAATAAATACAAAGTTCAAGTATCTTTAATTAGACCTTATGGTTGGTTTCCAATTATATGAATAAATAAAATATTTTTTTAAAAAACCCACGGTATCAGTCCATGAAGTAAATACAGCTCAGAGCCATTCTACCTTAATAAAATATTGAGCTATGTAACACCCTTGATCTGAGCAGTTTTTTGTTGAGAATGTAAGTTAATTGGTATTCCGATCTTTGACTTTCAGTGCTGACCTGAAGCTCACTGGAAAGACAGTTCAGGAAGAAAGTGTGTGACAAGATCCTTAAATTTTTATGGTCTCTTGTCATCTACACTCCAACTATACAGCAACAGAATTAAGCCTGTCTGTGGCTATCTAGTGCACTGAGGCAATGTCAAAGGCTTCTTTCATTATGTATACTTTTTTGTTCAATTTGACTGATGTTCTGCTGAGGTCTAACTAATTTCACTAGAAACTGTTCCATATCTCCAAATGCAACAAGGTTGAAAGACCATATACGTACAAGGGGTGGCAATCAGTCAGTGGAAGAAAGTTTTCTACCCAATCAATACCACTGGCCCCGCTGAGTACACACTGACAAGCAGGATAAGCGTCATCTCCCCTTCTCTGATACCCCATAAAACGTACTTGCAAAATGTCACATCCTGTGCACTCTAGAGATGGAAATGTTATCACAGCACAGGTCAGTAAACTATTGATGGGACTAAGCTATGTCTACTGATGTTCAGAGAAAAATGTGTGGCAGTTTGATCTATCAAGGGGACTATTTTGTATGCTAAACATGACTCTCTTCTCTGTATTGCCTTTTTGGTTCACTTTACAATGCTTCAATGTCAAAGTTTCAGTAAGTGAGATCAGTATGACCTGCAGATGTCTGCAGTACATGCTTAAAAATACAAAGATGATGGGTTTTTTGTATGTTGCAATGTTCCAAACAATTAATTTGCTGTTTGTCACTCCTTAAAGTGTCAGAGCCTTCATACTGCTCTAACTTCATCATGTATACAAATGACTTGCAATGATTAGATAGCCATGTTCATTAATGTTCTAATTATGTCACTATGAATTAAATATACAGTAGTTTAAATAGCTTTGATAATGCCTGTAGGGTGAATACTACCAATGAGAGCAATATCAGGTCAGACATTTGGGTCACAGTGTATCAACCTACTCTAACAAAGTTGGACTTCTTTCATCTGATTTTAGCTTTGTCATAAGTTTCAGATCATAAATGTTCAATATGTTTGGAGAAGAAAATCAAAACCATTGAGAGTATTCAGGTATTACTGCATTATATACTCTGTAATTTAATAACAAGTATTTTTCCTCTCTATGTATGTCTAGGTCTGCATATGTTCGGTGTACTACTCAACTATGCATACAAGCCACTTGAAACTTCAGACTTACAGAGCCCACCCCACCACTGCAACATGAAACAGGCATGCAAGAAGATACCCATATCTCCTCATGGATGGGCCATGGTCTAGCTAAAATGGAAGCTTATATTGCTTTCACAAATAAAGCAAAAATCTTTCTGACCTATTTCTGAGAAATGGCTCATGATGAGTATGTCTTGCACACTAATGAATACTGCACTATGTGTAGTCATGGGACAATCTATACAATTAGCTCTCAAGAGACCCCACCTGGAGCACTGCATCCATTTCTGCAATCCTCAATACAAGAAGGACATAGACCTGTAAGAGCAAGATTAGGCCCACAAAGTTGATCAAAGGACTGGAACACCACTCCTAGGAGGAGAAACTGAGAGAGTTGGTGGTGTCTATCCTGGAGAAGAGAAGGCTCCATGGAGACCTTATTGCAGCCTTCTGGTATCTGAAAGGGGCCTAGCAAGAAAGATGGGAAGTGTCTTTTTACAAGGGCTTGTAGTGACAGTGTGACAGATAATGGCTTTAAACTGAATGAAGCAAGATTTAGACTACAGATTAGGAAGAAGTTCCTCACTAGGAAGGTAGTCAGTCAGACACTGGAATATGTTGTCCAGGGAAACTACGGATGCTCCATCCCTGGATATGCTCAAGACCCACGCAGATGGGCCTTTGAGCAACCCAATCTAATGGGAGGTGCCCTTGCCTGTGGCAGGGATGTTGTAACTATATGATAATTGAAGTCCCTTCCCACTCATTCTATGATTCTATAATACAAATCCTAACCACCATATGCCACAAAGAATCCTGTTCCTTCTAAAATCCCCTTTACAGGGCAAAGTGAATTTACTACTCTCCTCCAACTAACTTCAACTAACTTTTCTGCAAATGGTGGACTTCTAACATATGTACAATCTGCAGGATATATGTCTGCATATCTTACATTTAAAACACATGTGTTTGTAGGCATGTGTGCATGCATATGCATATACATGTAGCCATAATGTATGCAAGCACTTTTTACTATATATTTCTGATAAAAGCAAAGAAAACAAAAAAAAAAACATTTTATGACATATTTTCACTCATTTATGAAATTCATCCTCTGGAGCACATTCACCTGTGCTGGTAATAAATTGACTAAGCACCACAAAACGAGGATTTTGGGGGAAGGATTTAGCTCTGTGAAAAACTACACATGGCTATCGTTACTGGAACTGCTAATGAAAAGATAGCAGCAGATGGTATTCTCCAGGCAGATGCAAGAGAGATATGCCTCCTCAGCTAATAGAACATAAGCCAACTTGAAACCAGAAGTACTGTGAAAATATAAGTGCAATTCTGAATCTAAAATAATAAGCCTTCTGGATATTCAGAATATATCCATTTTGGCTGCACTGGGATTGCCACACAGCTTTTATGATGTCCTGCCACTTCATCTGTGGCTAGAGCTGAGGCTGTGTCTATTTGCAGCCTCCCATATGTATACTGATCATAAAACTGTTTAGCTACACCCCTGACAGCAAACCAGACAGGCCAGCACTCGGATGTGATGATACACATGTTGGCACACTCTTGACACATGTTTGGCCTGTACCAACTGGTTTCATCCAGAAAATACTCAGGGCTGATTTAGGGAACTATCATGGATCAAAAAACACTCTCAGCAAGCAGAAGAGACCAAAACTGGGGACAAGAGAAGAAAGAAGGGAAATTAACCATATGGAAAAAACTATGCTACGCCTTTTATCTTCAGGGCCAGATGACAGGATTTTCTCATCTTATTGCTAATATTTTTCTTTATTTGCTAATACAGACAAAGTCCCTGAGGTCTATCTTCCAGACTCTGACAAAGCATTTACAGTGCTGAAAAATGAATGAAAAAAAATGAAGATTCAGATGACAATTTACTGCCTTATAAACAAAAACATTTGAAAGAGTTCATCAAGCATTCGTTCAACAATGCCAAATGAAAGAAACAAGAAGCACATATGTAAGACACTTAAAGGATCTAGTCATTATTTTGCTCCTGGATCCCAAATATGCTCTATTTTGAAGCTCTGGGTCTGAACCTCACTACTATACTGTATTAAGGCAAGGCTTACAAAATGAAACAGAAACAATTGAGTTGGTTTATTGGTTTATGAGCACATAGTTAAAACCATCAGGAAAACATTTAAATGCTCAAAAGGATATTGTTTAAATGTAAGCCAGATACTCCTGAAGCATTTAGATAGCGCAGACTCTTATTTCAGAGAACTCATAGAAAACTAATTCAACCAGAATATATGTATCTCATGGAAAGACTGGGAAATGTTCATCTCAATTGAAGTAGAAGTAGGCAAAAATAAATAATGTGATATTGGAAATTTGCTGACTCAGTGTAATTTAATAATATTGAAATTTTGTAATACCAGACACCACCCTCTGAAATCTAGTGCTCTGATCTAGAGCATAAACCCTTCAGCATGTGAAGCCAAACTGCAGTGTTAAGAAGCCTAGACTGTGAAGAAAACAGCAGATGTATTTTTGTGAAGTCAGAATTTATATAGGAAAGCACAAAAGCTGCCTTTTCTGTGGTTCAAAATTTGTTTTTACAATTATGTCCTTTCTGTTCTCAACCTGGTTTTACCAATCTACTTAATTGGACTAAATAATTTGTTTTATGTGAATGCTTCATGTATCTGGCTAACTTACAACTTGGAACAGGTATATGTCTTTCCTTCAGAGTAACTGCAATCTATTCACTCATTTCTCTGGGTAATATTTTTTTTACTTTTAAGAAAAAGAAAAGTGTGTTATTAAAACAATTCTAAGCAAAAAAGAGAGAACTGTTTTGTTTGGGTAACCCGACTGATATAGGGTACACATCACCTTTTGATGGAGAAGCAGGACATAACTGTGGTTTACACAGAACATATTCCTTTCCCCAACAAAACCCAATACAAAGATGCAACAAAACATATTGCAAAATGTCCTTTGGTGCAAGGAATAAAAAAAAAAAAAAGACAGAAATTTATAGTGGTTGTGTTCAGTCCAGGACCTTCCAGGACTATATATACAATATGAAAACTTTTAAAAAATGGATCATGTTGGATTTGCATCTCTGAATCATCTACTATACAAAACCCATAAGCTGTCCTATAGGGAATCTGCTGTAATAAACATGGTAATTTATCATGCTCTGTCTTCAAGCTCTGTACAGGTTTGATATCCTTCCTTAAATAACTGCAGACTACTAGGCAGTAAGTTTACTTGGACAGGTAAATTCCTTGCAGGCTTGAAGGAGAGGGCCTCAGAGGCAGAGAAGGAAAGAATCTCAACAATAAACAGTTACAGCTATGTAATCAATATGCTAAATGGAGTCCTGAACTTGCTGTAATTGTCCATCACTTGGTGCAATGTAATTATGATTGCTAAGATGATTTAACTGGGTGTATTTTGTTTTGGCTTGTGTGGTGTAAATTTGCATGTTGCATAGGGATCAGCTCAGAATTATTTCAGTGAGTATTTGGTATCATGCTGCTCTCTGCTTCTTCTTTCCTATCGGAGTCTTGCACAGGGCTACAAAAACCAGGATACAATTTATACACTTGCCATCTGTTCAGGGTATGACTATCATAAAAAATGCACAAACACCTTCTGGGGTGAGATTTCTTGGTGGTTACTATATAAGAGATACATATTTAAATGCACATTTTAAGCTATATGGGTCTAATCCAGAACTTCTGGAAGTCAGCTACAGAATAATCCTGTATTTTGCCAGTTCCTGGTGTTTAGCTAAACTTTGCCCAGTTCAGTGATTTTGAGACTCTATTCCCAGCCAGGCCATTCTGCTCACTCCCTGCTTTTCATCAGTAATTATCAGGGCAAAGTGTTTAATGAACAAAGCAAGCAAACAAACAAAACCCAACACAAACCTAAAACAACAAAGCAAAATAGAAAAAAAACCCTTACAAATACAAACCCACAAAAACTTCTCCAACCAGCACACTACCAAAAAAACCCCACAATCCCCCATACCCTAACAATGTGACAAGTATAAATGCATATCAACATTGATTGCATGAATATTGAATGCACAGCATTTCAAGAAGAACGGGGAAAGTCATCACTGCATTGAGTACCTGGTTGTCTTCTGTTGACTGATTACTGTAACATGGAGCTAAGCAGAAAATAAATAATGAAAACCAAGGACACTAAAATCTTGAGAATTTAAATACGTCATGGACTCAAGATTTATACTTGTTTGTAGTGGATGTGGAGAGTAGTCTACCTTGCACAACCTCCAGAAACAATGACCCTACACCAAGGTATTTACTGTCTAGCCAGTGTTTCTGTGTGACTACAGGACTGTTCCACTGTCAGAACGTAGACTACTATAATTAACAGATAACTTTTCTTTGATAACAAGCCAAGAAAATAACAATTTTGCTAGAGCAAAATGTAAAACTCTGACAAAGGGAGGCATCTATCTGTTTCCACAAGTCCCATGGTGATTAGTTTGGCTCTAATTAACAGCCGCTTTCTAAAGTGAGAGATAATTGCGGGCACACATAATGTAGATTTCAATAGCAAAATGAGTAATAATGAATATTCGCTTTGAAGCTTGCCTGACAGAGTGCTTAGACTACAAAAAGTTAAAGAAGTACCTTGAATATAGCTGATAAATGAAATGCCTTTACTGTCCTCCACTTTCCATCAGTATTTAAGCATTATCACTTTTAACGCTTCGGGTCTGAAGCTTTGCCTCTTAAAACTCCAAGATTTATGGTGAGTGAGAAATGTCCATATTAAAAAGGTAAAAGGAGATTCAGATTATATCCTTTTCTGACCATTATAATTAATAGCTGGATCTTCAGTTGTAACTAATTGAACAGAGGTCAGTGTGTTGCCATGGTAATGTCCTAGCCAAGCAATTTTACCCATTTTCCAGTCTACTGCCCCTTTGCATAACTGCAAGTTATAAAATGTTTTAATTGCAAGATTTGCAAATGATGCAACATCTGGGCTACAGATTTACATATAAAGGAAGAAGATTAATGGGATTATTAACATATCTGTGTAAACCCTTGAAGTGCTGAACATAATTACTGAACACCAGCATTTTCACTGATTATCCATGCGACATGCTGGAAATCCATACAATTCAGGAAGAATAATGCAGATGTGTGTTTTTCTTCCTCTAATGCCACTAGTAATTAGAAGAATTGTCATTTTTAAAGCTGCTTTGGAATAATAGAGAAATATCTTTAGTCACTTCACCAAACCAACTATATCACTTTTTTACTTGTACTATGGCTTTGCTTGATTAGGATAGAAAAGAGGTAATATTAGTGAACTTAAAATTCTAGTTAGCTACTACCTGGTCCTCCATGGGCTGCAAGTGGATATCTGCTCCACTGTTAACCTCAATGGGCTGCAGGGGGACAGCCTGCCTCACCAAGGTCTTCAATATGGGCTGCATGGGAATCTTCGCTCCAGCACCTGGAGCACTTTGTCCCACCCCTTATTCAGTGACATCGGTCATCATAGAAATATGAAATGGTTTGGGTAGGAAAGGACCACAAAGAACATCCAGTTTCAACATCTCTGCCAAGGACAGGGACACCTACCACTAGACCAGGTTGCTCAAAGCCCAGTCCGACCTGGTCATGTACCACTTCCATGGAGGGGGTATCCACAAGTGCCCTCGTAGTGAGGAACTACATGGGGGAAGCTGCTAGTAGCAAACCCAGTATACTGCCACCACAATTGCTTCAGTTAAATCCAGATTGCATTTTTTCACCCTCATATAGTCCATACTATATCTTGTACAGCAGACATAAATAAATAAATAGATGATAGATAAATTAATATATAAATAACTCGATGATTTCACTCTGATTTCACTAGAATTTTAAATCAGAAACTGGATTCCTATTTAGAAGGCAAGAGTTCATAATCCATGATCTTATCACTGAATAAGTAATGGACTGAGTAACATCTGTGTAACTCTACCTCAGTGTATTTTGACATGTACTCTACTCTGCTAATTATTAAAGTTAGAAATCATTAGAGATCTAATAAACTGTTTATAACCAAAAGGGATCAAAAACAAAACAAAAATATAAGAAAGGGAGAGAAATCAGTGACATCTGAAGTATACACTCATTTTTCAGAAAAATCTGAAGTATACACTACACTACTCCACTTTCTAATGCGTGTTGAGACATCTGGAAAAAATGCTTGTGCTGTCTGAAGTTGACAGCTAATAATTGTCACCAAAATATTGAGAAATTCCAGAAGAAGTGTGGCTACATGCCTTTAGACAATAGCCCTTACACATAAAACATTATCTTCTCAATAAAACCCCAAAGTTTGCTTGTTATCTTTATTTGAACTCAGTGTAGGTTGCTTTACCATTTTCAGTTAACTGAAAGAAAAATAAGGGCTATGGGCCTGAGCAGGTTTGTGAAAATTACATATGCAGTGATGCTACTTAAATGCTACTCAAGCATTTTGGTTTCTCACATTACTTTTGAAACTTATCAAACTGCACACCATAAATCAATCCTAATCTTATGCACCCAAAAGAAGAGTATCTTGCACAGGTTACTTTTTCACATTTTCTTACAATGTTTTATTACAGGAACAATTCACAACAAAAGAATGATCAATAAAATATTTCCACTGGCATTTCTGGTCTCATTAGAAGTGTCTTTGGGTTTTTTTCTTGCTTAATTACATAGATTAACTCACACTTTAAGTGTGAAGCAACACTCAGAATTACCCATGCACAGACTGATATGTGTCCATATGTTTTTGCACCATTTCTCAAACAATAAGCCAAAGGCAAAACAAAATTGCAGTCTAGGAAACCTGATAGAGTAACACTTACTTGTGTATATTCCAGCAAATGTTTGTTCCAGATCATTTAGTATCACTAGATAATAAGCAGCACACAAAGAGACATGGTTCTATCTCTAGAACCATTCTTAGCCACACACTATAACTTTTTAAAATAACTGATGAAGTGTAGCAAAAGATGAAAGTTTATCATTTTGCTCTCTGTGCAAACTTAGACTTTGGATTCTTTCTGATGTATTAAGAACGGGTATTTATGTACTTCATGTTACTTAGCATCAATTGAAAATTACAGGAAAACGAAGACCAACAGAAAAAATGAGATAAAAATACCTACCCCAACACTTAATGCATCAACTTCATCGAAGCCATTGATTCAGCCTGGTTTTAGATTGTAATGGGAATGGAAAATATCTTGTCTATTTGTATTTATCAAATACCATGCTTGCCACATATCTAATAAGTGAGGTGTGCTATTCAATGATTTAGCAGTAAACAAATCAAAAAGCCAATTCTAACAGTCATTTATCAAAGGAACAGCTGGCAATACAGTATTATGAAAAATATACTTAGAACAGATTTTATTTTCAAGCAGGCTATTTCAAGAGAACAAACCAAGATTAAAATTAAATAGGAAATTAAAAGTTGAGAGCATGGTCCATATATCAGTGTCTTGAGTATTTATTCTGAAAATTAATTTACTCTTAAGAGGACCACAACAGATTATAATGTTTATTTAGCCTCATTTCTCATTCTGCATTCTGGAAAAGCATTTGCTAATTACAGCTTGGCTAATTTGCCATGAGGTTGTGACCACTGGATTTCATAGGCACTGCAAGGAAACCCACCAGTGATCACCTTGAGGCACATACTTCTGTTGAACGGTAGGAGGGCCCTGCAGAGGGACTTGGACAGACTGGAGAGATGGGCAGACTCTAATAGGATGAGTTTCAACAAGCCTAAGTGTCAGATTGTGCATTTTGGTTATAACAATCCCAGGCAGAACTATAGGCTGAGAATGGATTTCTTAGAGAGTAGTCAGGTAGAAAGAGACTTGGGGGTATTGGTGGACAGTAAACTTAGCATGAGTCAGCAGTGTGCCCAGGCAGCCAAGAGGGCTAATGGCGTCCTGGCCTGTATCAGGAATGGTGTGGCCAGCAGGGAGAAAGAGGTTATCGTCCCCCTGTATTTGGTACTGGTTGGACTGCACCTGGAGTATTGTGTTCAATTCTTGGTCCCAGTTTAGAAAGGATGTTGATGTGCTGGAACGAGTCCAGAGAAGAGCAACTAGAATGGTAAAGGGCCTGGAAGGTAAGCTGTACGAGGTGAAGCTGATAGTGCTGGGTCTGTTTAACTTAGAAAAGAGGAGGCTCAGGGGTGACCTTATTGCTGTCTATAACTACTTAAAAGGTGGTTATGGTCAGCCGGGGGTTGGTCTTTTCTCCCTGGCACTGGAGACAGGACAAGGGGTCACAATCTTAAGCTCCATTGGAGAGGTTTAGACTTGACATTAGGAAAAGGTTTTTCACTGAAAGAGTTATCCAATTTTGGAACGGGCTGCCCACGGAAGTAGTTGGGTCACTGTCTCTGCAGGTGTTCAGTGTTAGGCTATATGAAGTGCTGAGTGGCATGATTTAGATGTCAGATGTTAGGTTTACTTGGTTGGTTTTAGGTTGGACTGGATGATCTTTAAGGTCTTTTCAGCCTTATCATTACTGTGATACTGTGATACTGTGATACTCTTCTTTAGGTAAGAAATAGACTATGTGGCCAAACCCAAAGATTGGCAGTGAATGTAGTTAAGTCTACTTGGTGACTAGTCACAAGTGGTGTATTCCAGGGCCTCAGTCTGGGGCCAGTCCTGTTTCACTATCAACAATGCAGATGAGGTAATCAAGTGTACTCCCAGTAAGTTTGCAGATGACTAAGTTGGTAGGTTTACAGAGGAATCTAGACAGGCTGGAGCAATGGGCCAAGGCCAGTGGTATGAGGGTCAACAAGGACAAGTACAGGCTCCCGCACTTGCATCAAAACAACCAGATGCAACACTACAGGCCTAAGGAAGAATGGCTGGAAAGCTACCTAGTGGAAATGGTCCTTGGGGTGCTTGTTAATAACTGGCTGAAATAAGCCAGCTGTTGTCCAGGTGGACAAGAATGCCAACAGCATCCTGGCTTGTATCACAGTGTTGCCAGCTGAACTAGAGAAATGATTGTCACCCTCTACTCATCACTGGCAAGGTCTTGACTTGAGTACTGTGTTTTGCTACAAGAAAGACATTATGGTGGTGGAGCATCTCCATTGATGGGCAGTGAAGGTGGTGGAGGGCTTAACACACAAGTCCTATGAGGAGCAGCTGAGGAAACTGGGGTTGTTTAGCCTTTAGAAATGAAGGCCGAGAGAAGACCTTGTCACCCTTGATAACTACCTGAAAGAAGACTGTAAGGTCTTGGAGGTTGTCCTTTTCTTTCACGTATCAAATGACAGAACTATAGGAAGCAGTCTCAAGCTGCACCAGAGGAAACTGAGACTGGACATTACCCTTTTACTTAAGGGGTTATCAAACACTGGAAGAGGCCCAGGGAAGAAGCAGAGTCCCCTAGAAAGATGTAAAAGATATATAGATATAGTGCTTAGAGACATGCTTTAGTGGTGACCTGGCAGTCCTGGATCAACAATTGGACTCAATGACCTTAAATATTTGTTCCAATCAAGCCAATTCTGGATTCTGTGCTTCCTCTGATGATTTCAGTCACTGATTTCATAAAATAAAATTTTACCTATGCTGGCATATACATCTCATAAAGCACAATACGATTCATATTCTCCATAATTACACATTTTGTAGCAGAAAATTTGTTGCAGGAGCTATTAAGCCCATTGTAAAAAGTGAGAGTCATTGCAAAATTAAAACAAATATTCATCAGTGTCTTGAGGATAGTGTAGACCAGGTCACAATTTAAAGCGTAAGAAAGAAACACAATTGTTTGAGGACTATAAATTGAAATAGCTGGGGAAAAAAGTATTCATCTGAAAAGGTTACTAAAAGCAGGACTTAGGAGTCTTTTTTATTTCTTCCAGTGGTTTATCCAGTCCTGTAGTTATCTCCCAAGGAAAGAACCAGCTACCACCAAAGCTAAAGATGAAAAGGTTCATAACTAGTAGTTGAAAAAAATTTACCTAGGTTCTTACGTATGGGAATCTGCTTTGGTGTGCAAGCATGGCTTTTAACTGATGAGAAAAAACTAACCCAGAATTCACATAAGACGTCTGTAGTCACACTAGGATGGGCAGCAGCAGTATCTTCTGAATTGCTGACTGAAAAAAATTATGAAATCTTTCTGAAAACTGTTAGTTCTTTATATTTAAGACTCAATATATCTCATCTGAATAGTCACTTACTGGAAAAATGTCAGCCTTGATTCAAGATTTTCCAGAAGATTACTGATAATAGGTCATGTTGAATACAAGGGTCCAAGCATTATAAAAAAAAGAACACCCCCACCACCCCTAAAATAAAACTGGAAAACAGAAGGTTTGCTTTTCAATAAGGTCACTTGAAATACTCGGCAGAATACTTCAGGTTTTTAGATTTTGTTTCTGTGCATCACAAGATTATCCTTATACTCTGAAACTTGCCTACATGTAATAGTTATTTCACAGAATCACAGAATTATTGATGCTGGAAAAGACCTCTGAGATCATCAAGCCCAGCCCATGACCTAACATCACCACAAAAAGCTAGATCATGGCACTAAGTGCCACATTGAATACTCTCTTAAACATATCCAGGGATAGTGACTCCACCACTTACTTCCCTGGGCAGTCTAACACCCAACCCTCCCCTGGCACAGTTTCAGACCATTCCCTTTTGTCCTATCACTAATTGCCTGGGAGAAGAGCCTGTCCCTCACCTGTCTACAACTTCCCCTCAGGTAGTTATAGAAACTGATAAGGTCTCCCTGAGTCTCTTTCAGACTAAACAACTCCAGCTTCCTCAGCCTCTCATCCTAAGACTTTCCCTGTAGTCCCTTCATCGGCATTGTTGCTCTCCTCTGGACCCGCTCCTGTACCTCAACCTTTTTCTTGAAACAAGATGCCGAGAACTGCACACAATACTTGAAGTGAAGCCTCACCAGTGCTCAGATCAGGGGGAGAATTACATACTGCTGGCTACACTATTCGTGATATAAGCCAGGATGCCATTGGCCTTTCATGCTGCCTGGGCACACTGCTGGCCCTAGTTCAGCCAAACTTGTCAAACAGTACTTCCAGGTCCCTTTCTACCAGGCTGCTCTTCAGAAACTCATTATGCAGTCTGTAATAAAACACATTAGATCAGATCAAGAAACATGATATAGATCAAACTGCTACAGCAAAGCAAGGTCTGGCAAAGTCTTTTCTTTGGCCACAAAATACTGGTCTTTCCATGACCTAAACCATAGAGTGTCAGAATGCACACCCCTACAAAAGCACATGATTTCTATTATTGGGACAAATGCTATTTTTATAAACCTTTGGGGAACATCATGTGAGTCATGATAAATCTGGCTTGAATTTCCAGAAAAATACATTCCCTGAACAATTGCATAGTTTAGTAATCCCTTGCATTTAGAATTTAGGAACCTCAAATCATTTATCAAATGATTTTTCACCAAATGGTGAAAGACGGACTATATCTATGCCTGGATTGTCATTGTCTCCTATTCTGGATTTATTTTGGCTAGGATGGCAGACCTACAGTGAAACCACAGTGCATATCTATCTGGTCAAGGACAATGCTGTTTTGATCTCATGTTTGATTTGGTGTATCAGTACCTGCATGTGTATATACCCACATTTGCATGTATGCCAAGTAAATGATCTTCTCTCCATAGCTAGTTGGTTAGGTATGTAAAGGAAGTGTGTTTATGTTGCCCTGCCCAGCATTGAACACACAATGTGTAGACAACATCTATAATGTCAGCACAGTGCAGTGTGTTGTCTCCTACAGCAGATGAAATGGATAATACAGAGGAAACTGTTAACTGTTACTGCTATGACTTTTTTGTGTACATAGTGGTCTAGACCTCTTATAATCAGTGCAAATAACTCAATCTTGTGTCTCTTGAAGTGCCTATTTACCCGTGTTGAGTAGACATGAACTTCTGGTAAGTAGACATAGATATCAAGGTTGTAGACTTGTAAAACTAGGTAAGAAGAATCCCACACAAGACACTGAGATATAGTCAGCCGTACAATATACATTTTCTACTCCACAGGGTATATTAAATTTTGGTCACGCTCCTTTTCCTAAAGTTAGAGTTCAAAATTAGTTTGTTTTAAATCGCTAGTAAGGCTTCAGTTACAAGTAATTAAAGTTCATGTTACAATCTCATAAATGATAATGGACTTTGAAGCCAGAAGAAAATTAAGCAATATTGGGAATACAATAATCAGACTGCTTGTAAAATTTATGGCGTGGAAAAGGAAAAAACCCACAATCAATCTGTAGTGCAGCATCAGGGTTTCCAAAACTTGACACATCCCAAACTACTTTTTGAGGGGGAGATGAAAGCTGAATTTTTAATTCTCACATCATGCAGCACTGAACAAGAAGCACACAGAAATATGACCCCAAAATAACAACTACACCTAGACAGTAAGTGCTCCTCCACAATAGATAGCTTCTTTGTTGTTATAATATATCTAGGGTAGGAGTTCCTATTAAAAAATGTCTAGACTAGAGTACTTTCTGGGTTGGGTGTTTTTGTGTTTTGTTTTGGGTTGGGTTTTATAATGATTACTCAGAAGCACTATTGGAGAGTCAGCAACTTTGCCAGATGGGAGGTCACTAAGGTCACCTTCAGCTGAAGATAATTCTGCACTCAAATGTATTAACCTACGACACTTGGTAACTGCAAAGAATATATTCTCAAAAACATTCTCTTCAGTTAGAGCTTCTTCAGTAATTTTTTGTATAGGAATTCATCCTTGAAAGGGATCTTTGTGTCTTTCATTGGATGTAGTTATATTTGCTATCTGATCCCCTTCTTCTTTCTCAAGCAGAATTTCTAGTTACTCTTACTTGAAAGTTTATGTGCATATTTATCTTCCACTGTGTAGGACAATATTACAATTTTAATGCATTTTAAATGGTATTAAGAGTTCCATTTGATAGGTGGTGAGCACTGCTTTTTCTTTTCCTTGTGTTATTCAAATACTGTTAGAGAAAATATTTCTCTCAGGTTCTTTTGCTCCCTGCTTATGGGCTGAGAATTTAGTCACACTCAGAATTCAATAAATATTTATCTCCAAAATAAACATATCTGACTCTAACCTCTTGATTACAGTGCAGCAGGCTTGCTCATTTCACACCTGAAAACATCTGATGGAAGAACTGTCTCCATGGCAAAAGGGTTCATTAGCTATTACAATTAAGCTCTTACAATTGAGCAGACTTAAGATTATGAAGAAGAATTAGATTCCAGATGGAAAATAAGTAAATTTACAAGCCTCAAAGATTTGCTAGCCATCCATTTTCTAACGTTAGAAAACAGATACTGTAATTCCTATGGTAACGTTGAAGAACAACTACTGTTGAACTTAATGGGGAAGAACAGAGGAAATATGTTGTTAGCCAAAGCAAAAGTGAACTGTGTCATATGTCAGTTTTAATATTTAATGGATCTGTATGGCTGCAATCCATTATGTGACAATTTAATTATATGACAAAAAAGTTTGATAAATAATATTGTGGTGGGACATTTAATTCATTATTTAACAAAAAAATCAATACTTTCATAAATCATATTTCTACATACACGCACATACACACAGACACACATATATTCACAGACACACAAGGTTTTTCAAGTAGGCAAAAATCCAGACTCTGCAGGCCATTTATTTTCTGGTCAAGAGAATTTCAAATAAAATTTTAATCAGGACTAGATGGCCACGTATTTTATCCAATTTTATCTATTCCTACAGTTCCGTATGCCTTGTATTGGTATCTACTAGTACGTCACACTGCTCCAAACAGTTTCCAACTCCACCTCGATATGGCATGACTCAAAGCCTCCATGTTTCCAAGTTATGCAAAGTAGTCCAAATTCAGTTCAGCAAAACTGTACCCTTCAATATTTAGGCCCAATCCTGCTGGATAGCTCTACCTGCAGCCAGGCCTTTTTGGACTTGGATAATGAAAAGCACACTCAGGAAATTTGCTTTATTAAGAAATGTTTAGTAAAAATAACCTCTTCTTGACAGTTTTATCACTGTAGTGGCTGTTTCTCACATTTTAAAATGTACTTATCTAGCCTTCTCTCATGAATTTAGGAAATTGTTTTCATTGTGTTATTTGTTTGCTTAGATTGCCTGAGACTGTAGAATGCTGTTTGGTGTTAAGTCTTGGGTTTTCTTTGAAGTTTGAGGAATTTGTGTGGGTCTATGTAAAAACAAACTGATGAACAAATCTCTCCTCTCTTGGAATTTTCTGCATTCACACTCCATGCATATATATGTACATTCAGCTAAACAAGGCAAGTTCAAACAATCAAAAGAAAAAAATACAGCATTCATTATTCCTTGGTGCATAAATTGAGAATTTGGTGTTTACTAGCAATAGTGTTCCAAAAATTGGAATCTCTGGAAAGATAATTTTGTTGTTGAAAGCAAAATTCTTTTCAGTCACCAATGATTAAGTCTTTTCCCCAGATCTTGAATTATCCATAAAGACATCTGCATTTTGAATTATTAAGTTTCTTTTCTAGGACAGCCTATCACATTAACTACAAAGCAGTCCAACCAGAGGGCTACCTTAAGTACTGTGAGGATTCTCAATGGTTGCAGTGGGGGTTATCTGCCTTCATAAGGATATTTTAGACTTGACATTAGGAAGAGGTTTTTTACTGAAAGAGCGACCCGGTTTTGGAACGGGCTGCCCACGGAAGTGGTTGGGTCACTGTCTATGGAGTTGTTTAAGGTTAAGTTGGATGAGGTGCTGAGTGGCATGATCTAGATGTCAGATGTTTAGGTTTACTTGGTTGGTTTTAGGTTGGATTGGATGATCACAAATAGAAGAGAAGAACACCTTAACTGCATATACTTAGATTGCTGGGGTTTTGTGTTTCTAATTATTGATATTTGGAAATTTGGAAAATTTTATTTCCTGAATATTAAAAAAAAATCTGGCTATTTAGGCCTAAGTTTTTGGTTTAGCCTTTTTTACTAGTTTTGAACTGGGCAATGCATTTTTTTAGTTTCCTCTCATATTCTCGTTTGCAGTTGAGAATGTTTTCAATAATAACTAAAGAAATCATTGGAACTTTATTGTTGAGAAACATTTACTATTCGAAGTACACTTTTGATTTTTTATAATAACTGTTTGTTTTCAGTTTGTAAAGAGCTTGCTTTGTTTATTTGTTTGTATATTCATTACCTAATCTTGATCAGCTAAATTGCATGGTTAGTATCTGGCTGCAACTCTGTAGTTTAATTAGAAAACAAAAAAAATCATCCTGAGACAAAGGCAGTGTTAGAGTTTGCCACTGAAACTGTATCTGACATCCATAACTGAAAAGTTTTAATCTCTTTTCCATTAATATAAAATAGGTAGAAAAGCTCCTTTTAATTGCAAATAATTGTCCTATGTGCCTGGTATGCCAAGAGTACAATATTGCTTCTCCAAACTCATGAATGGTATGTGGTGCACATGAATGAAAGGTTCATTGAAGTCTAAAAAAAACTGAGTCATGGATTTGCTTTATTTCTGCAACTTTAGAAATCATTATAGTGATTCTCATGTTGAGGAGTACAATGCATGAAGTTACATATGACATTCACAACATCCCTACAGGTGTATTGTATCATGTATGTGACACGTTATGCTGCAATAACATATTTCACACTGATAGAAGCCATTTCCTTTTGCACCCTATCTTGTTCAAAGCAATTAGCAACTAACACTCTTCTGCATATGTACTACGACATTAAAAATTATATTAATTAGCACCTGAATAACTAATTATGAATTCCCACCCTAGAACAATGGCACAGCTGCACTGATTCTTTAAGAGGGACAGCAGCAGCTTTTCTGCAATCCAAGTGTTAGAGGTTGATGAAGCAAGAGGATGGATAATGATTGTCATCAGACTGCTTGACTGAATAGTGAATGGCATTACTAAAGGCACCAGACTTTGTTGTTAGGCTAGGAGTGAAAACCTTTTGAGCCATACAACATTTCATAGGAAAAGACAGTGCCAACAGGCACATTTCTGCCAGTGATTCTAGAACTAGTCACGTAAGTTACATTTCAGAAACAATAAACTAGTAAGTGACCCTGGGTAGTCAAGATTTTGTAAGAGAAAAGAACAAAAAGACAAGGGCAAAACTTTAAACAGTTTTAGGCCTTTCAGGAACTAAAAAAGGAAATTCAAATTCCGAAGTGTCTTTCCGAGGGAAGAAACGGATCTGACCACATAAGCGTCACCAGTATCAGTATTTTCAATACCAAAAATATTTCCTGAAATAAGCACAATGAGCTAGTAGAAACTTTATACTTCTGGTGGCAAGCTGGGGCTGGCACAAGTTTCAATACCACTGACCCAAGGCACAAAGTTTTGATACCAAAGACCCAGTGCACAAAGGCCTAAGTATGATTCCTACAAAAAATCAAGGTGATGTTAACCAAAAGGGTGAGCCCACAGCTCCATTCAGTGAAGGGCAACTCTCCCCTGAGTACTACATAACCGATCCTAATAGTATGGGTGATCTGTGAAGAAGTTGTACTTTAAGAAAAGTTATATGAAGGTTATCTGTTGCTGCTAATCAAGAATGTGTACTTTGCTGGCTATTGGACTTGCTCAGCTTTACTTAGTATGTATTGATTTGTCTAGCCAGGTGTAGGTAAGCAAAAATTGCCTTTCCCCCTCTCTCTAGAGGACATGATTTGGACCCTACCCTTACCTCAGATTTGAATAGTCTGATGTAGACTTGCATTGTATTAAATGTATACAGATTCATAGGTCATTTGTATCTGATGAAAACATGTATAAAAAACATTTGGCCTAAATGGCAACTAGAAATAAAATATCAAAGCCATTCTGTTGTACCTGAATGGTGCTCCTCTAATAGTCTAAAACAAGTTCACAAGCGATCTAGTGACTTCCAGCATCTAAAGTACATGTCTTTCTGTGGAGTGTCTCTTAAGTTAGATATCTTTTTTTAAAGATTCAGTTCTCTGAGAAAACGAATTCAGGGTGTAGAGCATGAAAGAAAACAATGTGTCCTTGCATTGCAAGGCAACCAAGTCCAGAGTCTCAAATCTGATTCCAGTGCTGAGCACAACTTTCTCCAGCTGTGATACCGCAAGTGATGGTAACATATGACTTTTTTTTCAACCACCACTTCTGGAAGTTGCATTTCTAGATGACTTAATGCCATTATCATATTTTTTATTTCCACATAAGTGTAAATTTCCATTCTTAAAAGAAAACAGCCTGATTTTTTCATTTTGATTTATTTACAAAATACTCAGCACAAATATTGGGAGATATAATGCAGGGCTTTAACATAAAACAGATGACCAATTATACCAGTTACTTTATCAGATCTGTAACTGGTTAAGAAAATGGTTTTGTGGAACATATTCAGTTTGTATGTGTAGCATTTATATCTTGGATGCACAGTCTAGGTGCATTCCATTACTTTCTAGGCTAAATACTTATTGTGCTTCTTTTGGCTAAGACTCAATAAATTTGGAAAATTTATCTCTTTTCAAAAATAATCTGTGGACATAAATATGCTGCATATTTAGCAAGAAAAAATTACCTAGTTCTGTGTCTGTGAGATGGGACTAAGGTGCATTATCTCTCAAAAAGAAAATCAGAGTGAGAATATGCTTCAAATAATTTAAGGACAAATGGTGACATAATTAAGAATACTGGTGTCTCCATCATTAAATTCTGTGGTAGTGAGGAACAAAGCAGGAGCAGACACAACGGGCAGTAACTTTAAACTGTAGCTCATGTTTGATATTTCATGTGGGATTAGTCCTCAGCAATTCCATATCATGGACATAGTAATAAAGTCATGTTGGATTTGTTTCTGTTACATTTTTAAAGACTGGGAATACAGGTTTACTCTCCAACATTTAACGCTTTATTATCTCATCTATTACTTGTCCCTTAGTACCTTGCTCTTATTTCATCAACTCACTTTGCCATAAGCAATAGATGTGAAATAGCATATCAAAACATTATTTGTGTTACAGAAATTTAGTAGTAATGAAATAAAATACAAAGCTAATTAAAATTTTGCTTATAAAGATGTTTTATTTTGTTAATATCTTATTGGGTGTTAGAGCAGGATTAGAAATGGTGAAAGCAACAGTGTTTCAATTAACTGCATTTAACTGCATTGAGATTGCAAGGGACACAAGATATTTAATTTGGGATTTAAGTCTTCTGTGTGCAGTTGACAATCTGACCAATATGAAGGCCTTTCATGAAAATCACAGTATGTATCAAAGGTTTAAATTATTCATATGAAGAAATGAAATGATCAGCAAAACCACTGGATAATTAATGAAGTTGTCATCTTGACAAGACTAATAATAAGCTTCTCCTTGATAAATCATCAGCAATTCCTCTGCTATAATCACAAAAGCAGTTCTATTGCATGTTTACAAGATAGTGGAATATAAATATCAAAACTTAAAAGGGGCTGGTTGAGTTTTGCTGATAGTTCAATGATTTTACATGATTTCACATGATTGGTTACTAAGTCAGTAGGTAGCTGCTCTGAACATGAATTTACCAAACAAAATATGTCACAATGCAATGCACATGGAAAATAATTTTTCCCTGATAATAATTTTAGCAAAAACACTAAGATGAACAAGAAGCAGCAGCAGTAATAAGATGCTTATACATGCTAAATCTAGTGTTACTGTAATGAGTGACATGATCTTATGCTTTATTGAAATTTCTGTTGGTTTAATTACACAGCATCACAGTAATAATGCTGTACTGGATAGATGAAGACAAAGGAATTAGCATAAGGTTATGGGAAGTCAGATGCAACACAGCCCCCCCAGACCTACACCTCTGTCATTCAAAGTGAGCCTCTCACATATTCCTTCTCTAGTGCTGATGGCAATGTCTTAATGTTCCTTCAAATAACTTGCAGAATATGGCATGTAAACGAGCTTGTACCTGTAGGAGGAGTCTAGACAGACACAGAGGGGTTAAGACTTTGTATAAACACTGCATCTTATCAGCACCTGGAATGAGAAGTGGATGATAAATAACAGAATATTGTTGAATATCTTTCGAGATGCATGACCACTGATAATGGAAAAGTCTCGTTTCCTTTCCAGTCTCATTGTAAGACCTGCCAGTTGACTTAGGGAAGGTGACTTTTCTGTAATATTAAATACATTCATTTTATAAGTTGTAACAATCACAGGCTGTCACAGGGATTGTGTGGATCAATGCAAAGAGAGAAACCTACTGGAAAATTAGCTAAGAAAACCTCAATAGCATTTCACTGTTTTGCCTATGTTAGCAAAATCTGTGTACATTTATTTGGCAAAGATCTAGTATTTGCATTTTGTCAGAGTTCCTGGAATAAATATCTATTGAGTATCTAAACCTCTCTCAAAACAAAGATGTACAACACCCTATTGTCCAGATTTTGCCTCCTTTAGTGTGTTCTCACATATTCATAGGGCAATATTGTGATAACATTTGTAGTTTTGCTTTTCTATGCGTCTACAGAGCACGTATCAGTGGCTAGTTTCAACACTTTACATTACAGTAAGAACCATCTCTCTGAAAAAGTTAGCTTGTCACCTTGACTTTTCAAATACAGAAACAATAGACCTTAACCCTTAACAACGTTGACTGCATTACGAACTGTAAATTTTAAGTAGGACTGAGCAATATTGGTAGGGTATATGGAATATCCTATACTGATCTTCCCCACTGTTGGTAAACTGCTCTTTGTTCACACTCAACTGATGTTAAGAGTTCATGACTCCAGACTGGCTGGCTGAGGCTGATGTGCAGGTAGTAGCCAGAGCCCCTTCACCAGACAAAGCTGATACATGGTGTTACCATGTGGAAGCCTGTACTCTGAGGTCAGCAGCAGCCTGCCAGGTTCAGTACAACTTTCTGCGTCTTCCGGCTAGCATTGTAGAGTCCAGCAGTGTCAGTTTCCTTTGTTAAGAGGATGATACAGTGGTAAGCAGGTACTGGCCTCCTTACCTTGCTGGTCTCACTCAAACATGCTTGTGCCTCTTGGTGTTCTCAAAGGGAACTGAAACACAGCAACAGCGCAAAATTCTAACACTGGAAGGCAGAGTAGAAACCACTTGCAGTGCATGGGGCTGCTTCATACTTGCTGAAATCCACCTGTCACCCTTTTGATTTCAGTAGAGCAACAATACACAGGATTGAAACAATGCCATAGTGGATCAAACTCTGTATCATTAAACAAGGAAAATGAATAGTCTCAGTACTCTATTAGTCGACTATGGGAACATATTTTCACACAAAACCTGAAAACCATAAACCTTCTGAGCATTAGTTATCTGTTATCTCCATTTTGGTAAAGGAGACTTCTGCTTCTACAGATACAACAGTTTGGGGAGGAAAAACAGCATATTCCATACAATTCCCAAGATTTTACATCCCTTTATTGAAAACTTGCTTAATAAAAATGCAAATTTACATCCTTCACATTGATGAAAGTTGTGCCAATATTTTAATTCCTCACACTAAACCACCAAAGATGAAGTCAGAACTGCAGAGCTTATACTACTATCACTCCAGGCATTCCAGACTCTCTGTGCTGCCCCAGGAACATCTGCTACTTTCTTCTGGGTAAAAGTATGTTGTTGGCAACTTGTTTTCTGTCTACACAGAGGTAGTGATGGTTTTCCCTTTCTTTTTAACCCTTTCCTGACAATTTTCATGGCTTTTTCCACACCAAGAGCTGCACCATAGTGTGCTCACTAATGACATGAACAGCTGCAGACATGACTGACCAAACTGTCAGCAGAATATTATTTAGATTTTTTCAAGATTCACACAGAAAAATCACAGCTTGTTACAACAAGGAAAATCCCAAACCCTTTCTAGGTGCTCTTGGAGGCTGAAGAAAAATATCTTCCAATCAAGAACAGTTCCAACTGAAGAGAGAAGCAACAGGAAGGGTGCTGCCCTCTTACCAGGCTCTCTGCACCAAATCCCTAAGAATGCTTTGGGAATAGAAGTGAAAGCACAGATGCATTTAGATTTCTACCTGGGAAACTTCCACATACAGACCAACAACTATGTTCCCACCAGACTGGAAAGAAGTAATACAGGGAAATGTTGTTGCTGCTTTTACTATGACATCTGAGTTTTGGGCTTTGAGATGACAACATTACCAGATTTTAAAGCAAAATCATTTCTTTTTTTTTAATGTAGGTATACTATTAAGAAATCCAGCTGGGTACATGCATTTATGCTGGTTATTTTTCAGAAATCTAGAAGTACAAATATACTGTACTGCAGTTAGAGGGAGGTAAAATTATGTTAGCTACTTCTACAAAGAAGCTATCATCATGTTAATGCTTCTTCGTTGTATGAAGAAGTCTCTTCTGCGATTCAGAAAGTGTTATTGCACCTTTTGCGTGGGTATTTCTTCATGTTTATTTGTGAAAACATACTCTAAGCATCTATGTTAAATGAGATAACTTGGCATTGCATTGGCAAATCAAGTTTAATGTCATTTGGATCCCAGACTTCAAAACATCTTACACTCCTCTCTTAAAAAAAGCCAAAGCATTTTTTTTCTCAAGTGAGAGGGAATGATATGTTGGGAGACAGACAGTGGGGAATGCATAGCTGGCTAATTTTTTTTGGAGGTAGATTAAGGATGTGGCATTTGTTTCTTCACTAAATGCAGAAGGCTAACAAAACACGTCATTTCAAGTTTTCTGCATTTCTTCTACAAAATAATAGTTTCCTGATTGCCATGAGACAGCAGGCTGAAGTGTGAAAATACTGTAGCAGCTGTGGTGGCAACACATGTCATTTCTGTGCATACGCTGAGATTTTACTCATGAGGCTCTTAAACATATGCAATGAAGCATTCAATACACACACTTAATATCTAACGTCCTGCATGTGTTTGTGTACTACACTGGCAATGTCTGGAGTGACTGCCAGCTTTTACAAAAAAAAGATAGGTATGACAACATCCTGCTAGAATTGCTATATCCCAATCAAAATAGATGGACTACTTTTGATTTTATGGTTATTTTTTGGCATTCCTTATGGAGGAAGTAATTAACAAAACCAGGCAGGAGGAAGACTGTCTTGTGGGATACAAAATGCTTTTGTGACTCAATTCAATTATTTCTTTGCTAGCTATGATTCTTTGGTAACTGTTCCACCTTCTCTTCATGGCATTTTTATCAACTAAATAAAAGATTCGAGACAAAAGCATGAAGTAGAATGATAATGACATTGTTGATGCAACTGTAAACTTTATGCTGAAAATCAGTTCAGTCAATTCCTGCTGGAAAAGGGCAGCTGATCCTAGACATTATTCATCAAGCTCCATTTGTATGTTCTTTCACTGGAACACATGCTAGTGAGATGGATGATTAAAAACTAACAAATGCTAGTGCTCTCCCTAGACTCAAACTCTGCTTTTGTTCTTCAGCTTTCAGAGCATGTCAGAACAAAACCAGTACAGCTGTGTCAGAAAGAAATGAAAGGTAAATCACATGCCAAATGCCACTCTTCTAAACAGGTGAAAAAGGATATGGGGCAATCATATGGGTCATAGCTCAAGGTAGGACACACCTAAACTCTTGAGGATTAACCTTATCACTGAACTCAGCATTTGGCTCTAGCATCACAGTGTTTTAATCACTTTTAGAAATCTAATGCCAACCTCTGCTCTCTCACAAACCAATTTCTGACACGAAATATCAGATCCAACATTCAAGATGAAAAATTAATCAAATCTCTATACCGTATATTTATTTTTCTGCCTCTACTCAAGAGACTTTGCTGTTTACAACCATATTTTCATGCCTGCAACTACACTAGTCCCACTGCATCCAGAGGTAAACCTGAGCCTGTAATCTATTTAAGTTCAGCTGATTTTAAAACAGATTAAACTTTATTGCTGGCTTGAGTTTATATATGTCACCATATTTTTCAATCTATTTTGCGGCTCAGATTAAATCCATTCTTTGTCTTAAATAGTTCATTAGTAGCATGCTCGTTTGTCTAGCTGTGGTTTTTAAAAGAAAATAAGGATTCAAACTTAGTAATTATAAAAAACCTCCTAAAATACTCCTCCTGCACCAAAGAGCATGTAAGTAACTGCCATATCTAAAAACAATGTACTGTAATGGGAATGAACTGTCATTTTTCTAATTTAAATTTATAAAAATCCATATGTAATATAAAAGTTTATCATATTGAATCAGTGCTAGTCCATTCACATAACAAAAGACACAAACACTTTAGCCCCTTTCTAGTGCCCTGATACTAAACAATAAACAAATATGGATGATCATGATTCAGAAAACAGTAGCTAAGACTTTTCAAAACCTGCTTTAATATTTGACATTGACCTTCTAGATGGGCAATCACAACAGGATCTCCTGTCTATTTTGAGAAGAACCAAAACCAGAAAGGTTCTTACTAAAGTCACATGCAAGGGTGTTTATTGCTGCCTGGTTCAGGCTGTAAGACCTCGTCATTCAGTAACAAAATGACAGTGAATACCACTATGATAGCGCCGCTTATTTAACAAAAAAATACACTTATTATCTATAAGATGTCTAAGACAGCCCATTTTAAAAATCCATTTTAAAAAAAAAAAAGATCATATGAGTCTATGATAATAGGCCAAATTTTGGTTCAGTCTGATTTTTGAAAAGGCCCCTTTTGTTCCTGTGGAAACACGCTGATGTTTTTCTGCTATGTATCCATTCCTTGCTATGTATAACACTATTTTACTCATCTGCATTTCTTTCTTTTAAAACTGAAACAGTGTAAAAAAGGTCACAACAAAAACCAAACCAAAAACATGCTGTGGAAGCCACTGAAAGTGCAATTGCTACTTTAACTTAAATCTGTTTATCTTTAAAAATATAAATGCTATTATGAAATTTTACAAAAAGGTTCAACTTGCATATCCATGTTTCTGCCTATAAAGGTGTTTTCATATTTTTTTTTTATTTCATTATTGGCAGATGAGTTGAATTTTACCCATGCAGTTTTGGGGATTTAGTGGACAGCTGCAGAATAAAATAACATTCTTTCTTGGCATCTGTCTAGGAAGAAAATAAAACATTTCAACATATGGATGCCAAAACAAACATCACAACCAAAACTGATAGCAGTTTTGTAATCATTCTGTGTATTTTATTGGCATGCACATTTCTGAGGGGTTTGTGGGGAATGAAACTCAATGGCAAACTGAGCTCTGTCTATGAAAAATCAATTATTTTGATTGGATTTTTAAAAGGCATTTTCAACATGGTACCATTGCACATCACTTATGAGGTTTGAAATGCAACAGAGCACAGCATTTCCCATTTAGCAAGCCAAGAATATATCTTGTGGACTGTAGAAAATACTTCACTGCATATGCAACCAGAGTTTTCAGCTGGGAGAAACAGAATAATTGATCTGATTCACAACCATCTCCTTGGAATGGTTCCATGCTTTGTAAAAGGTTTTTCCCAAGCTTGCACATCACCTGGAGTTCACACGAGCTCCGCAATCAGGGTCATAATTCTGCGTACATGTGTATAAGTGCTAATTTTCCTGTCAGCAACCCTACAGAAATAATTGATTATTCATAGACAGATTTTTCACTGGCACACACTACACATGACCTTTGTAAGTTTTTTCAGGAAAAAGATCAAGGTGTAAATAGCTTGCAGAGAGACACATTTCCTTTTTGACTAAGATTTTAAGATTAAGCTGAGTCCACATAAAAATACAGGAGGAGTTAATGAAGGTTAAGCTCAGAATTGCCCAGCATGAAGTATATATAAGAATTGAAGTAAGAAGGTGTTATAGACGGTATTTGATAGTCAATAAAGAATCACCATCCAGTTTCTACAATTCACTGTCTCCAGCTCCTAGATATTAGTGTAATATAACTTGGAAGTATTAAAATATATGTAAATGTGGCCTTACTTTCTTCACAGGTATTGCACCCTTGAAGTTCACACTTTGAAGCTCACAATAATTATTAAAAGCAGGCAGTCACTGAAAGAATAGATTTTCACATTGCTACAAGCCCTTACAGATTTGAAAAAAAATACCACATTCTGCAAGACTTGTGACTAAACCACTGGCTTATGAAGGAAACTTGCAGAACTAAATCCAATCCCTTGTTATTTCAGGTGGGTATATCATAGAATCTTTTCAAAAATAGGATTAATCTCCATCTTACAGCTAATTAACTTTTTTGCCCCTGTGACTCCCATTGGGAACCTATCTTCCAGTATCTCATGACTCTCCCATTTAAACACTTCTTAATTCTCAACATACATTTATCTGCAGCCATTTTATACCTAATTACTTCTCTAGTGATCTTTTCCCTTAGCTCTTTTCCCATTTTGTTTTTCCTGTTGTAGTAGTGATAGACAGCCATAATAAACCCTCATTTTTTTTCTATTTTCTGTAATACAAAAATCCTTCATTTTCCTCTCTTACAAAATGGGCTATCCCTAATCACTTTAGTAGCCTTATATCTCCCCTACATTGAGTTTGCTGTTTTTGAAACTGGGTGAAGTGGATTGAACATTGTGTGACAGTGAGAGCCAACCAGTGCCCTGTACAATGGCAGGAATACATGTATTTACTAGTATGATACTTGGAGACATGCTATGGTCCATTTCCCATCCTCAAGGCTACATCACATTGGTAACTCAAACATGTTGGTGCTGCTCAGAGGAGCTAGAGAATTCTCTTCTTCAATTATTTCCTTCTTATCACAGATCATGCAGGTCTTTTCATGTAATAACTGTCAATGGTATATTTGGACAATACAATCTTTTTTTTGATACTGAAAATATTAAAATATTAAATAATGCTGATCCTCATTTCTGAAGAACCCCACTAATGAATGTATGATTCTTCTAATCCATAAATATTTGCCTTTCATTCAGTCTCTAACTGCTTTAAGATTGTTCTACCGAATCCCTGCCTTCTTATGCTTCACTAATTATATCAAATGTGGTAGTGAATCCAAATAAAGAATGCAAGCAAGCAGTAGAATTCCATTTATAAAATCATTACATAAAATACATCCACTGAACTTTTACCATCTTTTCTCCTTAATGTTTTGCATTTCATATTTTTAATCTGTATTTGTTCCACAACCTTAACTATATTGAGATACAACCAGCAGGCCTATTTACTTTCATGTCTCCCCTATCGTGCTGTTGGTTCTTCACGGTTCATCTGCTTGCAAAAGTTAATTTCCTTCATTTTTCAAGTATTGCTTCTCTGAAAATACTCATCCTTCCATTTAATTTTGACCGACTGAATTAATGACTGCTCAATTAGACACTACTGTGGCAACAGTCATAGAAAATGCAGTATTTCAAAAATAAAAACTGTAGAACTGATTGACAATTTAGTGAACATATCTCTTGGATGCCAGTAGCAGCATAACTGGGTTACAAGTACTTTTAATAGCAGCAGGATACAGTATACTCCTGGACAGTCAAGGTATTTGACTGACGTATTGTATTATAAATTATCAGTCTCTCTATGCATATCTGTCTTGCAAGAAACACTGAAAAGCTTTATTCCCCCTATGCTTTCCCAAAGCAATCTTGATGTTAAAGAGATTCTGTTTTATTCATCCTTCCCACTAGTCCACCATTTTTTTTGTTATAATGTAATTTTTAACCCAGCACTATTCCTTATACTCAACAGCACACATACTATGCCTTTATTTTCACTAAACATTTTCCTACTACTCAACCTGATTGGGCAAATCTGTTTTTGGGTCACTTACAACTCAGCTAGACAACAACCCTTAGCTGTTTCATATAAAAAAAAAAAAAGGGTTGCCCCTGTAGGAGCAGAATTCACGAAGCACCATGACAACTTCTCATAACCAGCACATCTTATTCACTAGGTCACTCAGGGTGTAGACATAATAGTCCTTTCAGCACAAAGCTGACCTTACCCTTCTGATCTCACCTGAAAATCCTGGATCCTAAGTTTGTGTTTTGGCCTCTTTATTTCTTAAGCTTTGATCAGAACTATTTCTTACTCAGTTTCCTAGAGGAAATGGGCAGAGAAATGAAACTCTTCTATTTTTCCTGCTACTGAACTAGTAAATTTAGAACTTTGTTCTTATTTTAACTCTTACAATAGTTTTACTACTCTTGTATCTTAAACTAGATGCAGAGATTATGCAGTTACTGTTGAATATCTCCTTATTTCCTTCTTAAATTAAAGCTGTTCTTGTCAATATGACAGAATTTGGCAGTAATACTAAATCTTTAGATATCCATCTAAAATTATAGGTTTAATCAGAGATTAAGAGAACTATTATGTAAGAGAATATAGTGCCACTGGGATTTACCAGCAAGAATTAATTATGTTACAAATTGTTTTAAATGACATTGGGAGTCCTAAACTTTATATTTCTATATTGAAAAAAACCCAGTAGCAACAAATTATTACTTTCTTAAAAACTCTCAAGTGAATAAGAAGACAGAGCAACTTCAGAAATACATTAGAATCCTCTCTTCAGTAGAAAACATACGAGTGACTGTCTCTGAAAGCTGCTTTCTGAGTAACCTCTGGAGCAGGTTTGCTACTCAAAATAGAGCTAAGTACATGTCATTGAGAAAATGGAACCATTACAGAGAGACATTACACAGATTATGAGACAGATGAATATTTGTTGCTAATACTACACCCCTATTTATAGCTTCAGAGGTGACAAGATCTTCCATACAGAGGTAAATGTGCCTCATTTTTGCTGAGAGCAGCAAGGGCCTCCCATTTGCCTTATGGGAGTGGAAATGGCTTCCGCCGTTTCATGCAGTGGCTCTCTACTAACATTGTCAGGGGTTTCTTAGCATCACTAGTGTGTGGCAGAAAGGTATTCTGCTAGGTATCTTTAAAGGAACAAAAAGTGATCAGTTTAAGGACTGTCACATTGAAAGATGCCTATGTTTTTAGGCTCCAGGATTTGTGCAAGGGGTGTTGAGTGCCTCCCTATGCTGTGTTTCTAATATCACCTTATTTTAATCTGCTATGGAAAACGAATACATAACAACTCTTGAAGCATAGGACTGTCTTGGAAGACACACAGAAATAATGATGTAAAATGTGAAAAGCAGGCTGGAAAAAAATGGGAAGAAAACCTGGAATTAGTTGCTGAGGCCTGCTAGTTTATTTTGAAAATGAACAGTGGCCCCACAGACCACAGTGCTTTCAAGAGGTAAAACTGTAGACAGGAATAAATAAATATAGGTGAAAAGATTTGTCACTTAATAAACTTGTCATCACATGTTCTCTGTTTTCTGTGGTACTTGGGGCTGGTATGAAGATCATGTAGCTTGTATGTTTTTAGACTCTTCCATATTCCAATAGAATAGGTGTTACAGCACACCTACCACATCCTGATTATGAGTTGTTTCCCATTTTTGACAGTATAAAGGAGAGGGGAAATGACACATATGTAGAACTGAAACATTTGTGTTATAATCTGCCCACTAGATGTTACCAACTGATTCTTGTTAACAAAAAAACCAACAGCATTTATTCAGTGCCATTTACTACTCAATGTTGCTAAAGTAATGATGTTATGAATGTTACGCTCAAGTATTCTGGCCATGTTATAAGTGGAAGACATTTTAAGCCATTGGATGCAAAACCAATAAAAGAACAGAAAGTATGTGGAAAAACACTGTGGAAAATGCACCCTCTACTGGCTCTCATAAACATTATGGAAATTTCTTCTAAATTTTCTTCTGTGAAAAGAATGCATATTTCATTTTAAAGTCTTTTAATCCCTTGTCCAGAAAGGATGCAGAACATTAATGACTTAAAAATAGATTTTCTTGTAAAACAGTAGTTAAAGATGCTTTACATATTATAATTTCTGAAAGGATACAGATCAAAAGAATATATTTTAAGACTACAAAGTACATTGTTGTAATGAAGAGTAGTATATAGGTGCAAAATAATATCTAATACATATCTTATTATGAATGTAGTGTAATGATAATGGTCATGAATATAGATTGATAAGAGAAATGTTCCTGTGATAGGGAAAAAAATTAGCTTTGATCCTGTGTACTTAAAAAGAGTAAGACAGGATTGTGTATTTGAAAGGGAAAGAGCATTTAAATTTGATTCCTGAAGTAGAAGTGTGACCTTTTTATACTTCCCCATTTTCTGCACAACTAAACAATGTTTATAGACAGTATGGAGTTAGATTTCTCCCCAGCCTATTGTAAGTTTGGATAACTGGACTACTTTTATTATCTGATGGTATAAATTGGGCATCCAAGTATATCTACTGCACTAACAGATTTGCTTTTTAGCTGTAGGTTCCTATGTTGTGTCTAACTGGTTTGCATCAGAGCACATGCCTTTTGTGAAATTCATAAGCAATGTGCAGGCACTTGAGGTATTTTCCTTTCCAGCTGGTCACATTGGCACAGATGAGATAAGTCTGAACAACCAAGCAGTGATTCCACTGGAAGGAGTACTCCAATTCCAGGGGGAATTTTCCTTTCCAAAGAGTCCTGTGGCTTATGCTAGAGCAACTCCTTCTATTTAAGAACTGGTAGCTAAGAAAGGATCCAAAGGNCTGACATGTTATGACTATGCCCTCCTCAATGGGCTGTGCAGCTAAAGATACTGTCTAATGATGTGTTACCACATAATGATAATGGTCTTCATGGAGCTTCTCATTTAATGGTGTGTGTTACTTTATAATGATAATAGTCTTCTTGGAGATAGACTATAATATCACAACCCCACTGAGGAGGCTATACTCATAACATTACAACTCTTGTCCATGACCTTTGCTAGCAGCTTGTTAGTCAGCGGGTAGTCATCAGAAGGCAGGAATAGCCTTCAAACAGAAAAATAAAATTAAAGTGAGAAGGCAAAAGCCTTCCAAGATGATGGCGAAAACATTCTACGGAAGAAAGATGTATACATATGCATATGAATAGCACAGTCTGCCTTTTCCTCCACTTTGGTTGCTTGTTCTTCCTCAAAAAGGAAGATCTTTAATGAATCTTAACATTGTCTTTGCAACAGCAACATACTATAGTTTGTAGTTGGGATATGAGAGCAAATTGGTATGAACCTCACAGGAAACGTGACCTTTTGTTGGAAAATCATACAGCAACACAAGAGACCTTTGTGCAGATTTCTCTCCCCCCTTTTTCAGTATTTTCCTAGCCTCAAAAATCACAAAATAATTTTAATTAGCAGAACTTTTACCAAGTATGATAATAAGATAGATCACCTAATCCACAAAGACATATTTTTATCTTACAAATAATATTTAGACATGAAAATCAAGCTCAAGGACAAATCAAAATATTTACCTAGACACAAAATTACTCAAAACCAAACAGTCTTGCTATTGATCTTCTCCTAAAATCCAGCATCAACATCTACCCACATTTACCCCTGTACCCAAATATTATCTGCTAATGCTTGTAGCTGTTCCCTCTGGTAACAAACCGATCAGCTATTATAGTGCCTGAAGATTGTTTCACAGTGATTCTGTATCAATCACATACAGAGAAAAAGTGAACAATGTACTCATAACAAATGACCTGAAGAAAACAAATAGTGACTTTAATTCTTGGTTTTGCCACAATTCAGAAACAGTGTAGTCATTTCATCCTGCATTATTTCAGTTCCACAGTAATCCATGCCTTACAACGGTATGCTGACATCTTCGACATGCATAAATGTCAGTGGAAATTACAGAGTTAAACTAGTACATCCCACAGTTCAGTCAGGATACTAGCATACTGTGGACATATTTTTAATATTTTAAAGAATTTATGTGTTTATTCAAAGTAAACAACATTATCTTCTTAATAGAAAATGCATCCTCTTGCCTTCTACTGTATAGAAAATGTACCACACAGTACTTTTGTTTGAGAAAAAGGCCACTCAGAGAAAAGAGGTTGTGAAGTCTGCCCCTGAGATACTCAAAACCTGCCCAGAAACATTCCTGTGCAAACTGATGTAGGTGAACCTGTTCTGGCAAGGGGTTTGGTTAGAAGTTCTCCAGAGATCACTTCCAACCCTTGCCATACTGTGATCTTGTGAAAAGAAAATACCTCTTTCCTTAAATTAAATAGTGTACCATGCTTCAATCAGCAACTGGAAAGACAGACACTGGAAACCAATTAAATGGGCAAAGACAGAATCACTAACCTTGCTACCTTAATATTTTTTCATCCAAAGCCAAAATAAATTTAGCATCAGTGAATAGCTGTTCCATATTCAGTCTAAGTCCTTCTCTATGAATTTGGACATAGCTCACTTAGCTATAATAAATTTCTCTCAAATTTAGACACCATAGACACCTATGGCTGAACTAGTCATCCCCAATTATATCTGAGATAATCTGTGTTGGGACTACACAATTCATCAAATGGTAAACACAATGTGATCAGATGCTTCATCATGGTGTATTAAACTATAACACATGTTTTCAATTCTGATGCCAAGAATGAAACTACAACATTTTGCACAGCTAAGGCCAAGGCAATAGCAGAAGAATGTACCAAATCCAACATTACTCCAAAAGATGAGTATTGCTTTAATGTAGAAACTTTAACAGATATACACAGAAGCTAATGAAATCTGTTCTAGCCATTTCTTTTCTACTGCTCTCAGTGTTATCTTTTGTATAATCACATCTCTCTATCCAGTTTATTCTCTAGCATTCACTCTACCTATTCAAGAAATTCTCTAAAGAGGATGTCATTGTCTAGATAATTTCATTTCAAGAATTGTAACAAAATGTCACAATTTGTGAATGGAATGCCAGTTTTTGAAACAGTGTGCTAATTTCAAAGAAATATCACAGTAGTGATTGAATGCCAACTTGTTTTGCCACACTGTGGAGATTTCAAGAGACATTATAAGGAGTTCTGCATACAATATATCAAACTTCTTGAACTTCATAATGGACTTTCATTGCTGCAAGCAAATACCTTCTAAAATAGAGATTCATAGAGTAAGAATTTTGTGTCTTGCTTTTTGCTTCCTAGCACCTATTTTAATGCACATCAGCAGAGGGAACCACATTTTGCAAAATTCCAGTGTTGCTTTGATGCTCTGTGAAACATCACTGTCTCTATGTACTTTAAGTGTTGCTTGAGCAGAGCAGAGATTCAAGCTTATTATCAGGTCAGAATGAGTATGTGCTCAAGGATAAGAAGGGCACAAGGACTTTTCAAAAGTGAGACCATACCTGGAATACTGTATTCAGCTTTGGGCTCTTCAAATCAAGAGAGACAGATATCTATGGGAGAGAGTCCAACAGAGAGGTACAAGGATGATGAACATCCCTCCTATGAAGAAAGACTGAGAGAACTGGAGCTGTTTACTCTTGTGAGGAGAAGGCTGAAAGGGGATCATTAATGGCTATAAATATCTGAGGGGTGGATATCAAGAGGAAGGGGACAGTATCTTTTCAGTGGTGGCCAGTAATAGGAAAGAACAGAGTAGATGCCACCTCAACATGAGAAGAAATTTCATTACTGAGACGGTGATGGAGCACTGGAACAGGCTACCAGAGAAGTTGTGGTCTCCTTCTCTGGAGACATTCAAAACTAGCCTGGATGTGTTCATCTGTGGCCTGCCCTAGGTGATCCTAGTTTGGGAAGGAGTTTGGACTAGATCATCTCTAGAGGTCCCTTCCAACCATAACATTCTAAGATTCTATGATACTAACAGTTTTTAGAATAACAACCCAGAGCAATGATAATAGTTATTAACTCCAGTGAAAAATTACTGCTTAAAGGATGCTTTTTCCAGGGTGATGGCAAACAGCTTTTCCAGTGAGCAAGCTATGTCACTGAGAGGTACCTATTTTTAATGCTCATAGGAAGGTAAGGGGAGTCTGTGGCTCCTTCTCTGCTTGTTTACTCACTTCTTACAGAAAAGTTTGATTAGATACCATTACAAGTTGAGAGGATATAATACATTCTCTCACATGACTCTCCACCACTAAAACATGGAGAAAAGCTACTTACTCCCAAAGACAAGCATTCACCTTTAACTCACAATGATCAAAAATTGCTCCTCTTCTATCTTTGGTACATGTGTAATATTCTGAATATTTTTGTTTTGCTCCATGTAACTAACAGGAGCAAATGCAAGTTGCCAGAAATCAACACAAAACCGCTAACATGAAATTGACTTCGAGCACTGGAAAATCAAATCCCATGAACAGGCATGAGCTGACATATAATAGACTAGAAGGTTCCAAGCTACATCAACAGTTTCAGATATGATTGAATATTGCAGCTTTTCAGGGTGAAGAAGGGCAAAGTTCAACATTGCTTTGTTAGTGTCCCTTTACATAACACCTAGAATGTATCTTTTCTCTTCCAGTTTCCCGTTAACAAAAGCCATGGAACACCAGAATACAACAAAGATACTGCATTTGTGCATATTCCCTAAAATTAAAAAAACCAACAAACTAACTAAAAAATTACTGAGGACATTGTATTTTTTGCAAACTTTTATCTTTCCAGAAATAAGAACTTTACAGTAGACACTAAATAGACCACGAAATCATAATCTGCAAGCTAGACATGTGCACAGGGTAGGAGTAATGTTTGAAACCCTGTATTCATGGCTACATAGTGCTACCAGTACTGCTATCTTGTCCTGGGGTCTCAAGTCACCCATGAGCTGTTTTAGACAGACAAATACATGCTAAAAAAAACCCAGAAGATATAAATATTATTAAGAAGATTAACATTAATTTTCTTAAAAGTCCCCTGAAGTTTAATCTAAAATTTGCAGTGTCACAAATACAGACAAAATCTTTTCCCCTCACAGATGGAAAGAATTAAACCAAGAAAATCAAACTAAGCCAACAATTAAAACAGTGTTAGCAGTAAATTAACAATGTGTTCAGTAATGAAAACCATCAATTGCTATCTGTAATGAAATGCATTATTAAAAACATAACGAGGGTGTAAATACACAATGCTGCATAAAGATACCATCTGAAGGAGTAACCCAGAGTGGGAAGTAATTAACCTAGAGCAGCAGCAAAACAAAACAAGTGAGATCTATCATGTGAATGCAGGAAGCCCTGTATTTTTGGGGTAGCTTGCAGGGAAGTGAACAATCTAGCTGCTATGGGCAGTGAATGAATGAAAATAATTAAGGTTTTGCACCCATAGTTCAAACTGAGGCTGAAAAACCTTTCTCCAAGTTGTTCTGTGTGCTGCAGGCTATGATGTCTTCTACTCTAGCAGTGTCCCAAAACTCAGCAATTTCTTCTTGGCTCAAGGGACTAACATTTCTCTCACTGTGAAAGTATAAGATAGAGGATAGACATTTCCTTCTATTCATCAGAGCATTTTAAAATAGACATTGCCCTTCCTTTCCAATCTTGGACAGACCACACCTAAATCATTGCAACAAAAAGCTCTCAAACTGAAGTGAAACATTGAGCAGAGCTAAATAAAATGCAGTTCAAGTTACGTTGCTATAATCATGATTATGCTAAGTCGTGTGTCCTATGCAAAAGAGTGGATGTTGAAAACAGATATTGGAAAAGAAATGGTGTATGAGTTAGCATGACAGTCTCACTTGGATGGAATACTTGAAGCAGGTAGCAATGTTCACAGGCTACAGAGTGAACAAAAGCGTGTCTGCGTGAAGTTAAAAGGAAGTTTAGAAGAGAGGAGTATAGAAATATGAGACAAACTAAAGTGAACCAGGAATGGTATGTAGGGGAAATGAAAGAAAAAGAGAGAGCAAATGAAAGAACTGCAAGAGAGAAATTACTAATTTAACATAGAAAAGGCTTACGAAGCCTTTAAAAACCTTTTGCTTGACTCTGCATGTATGCAAATTGAGACTGTTAGATACAGGGTATGAGACACATAAGCAGGAACACAGCTGTTAAGGATAACTTTTCCTTAGTGAGGGTGTCACAGAACAGTTATACTGGCCTGTCTTAAAGATGGTTTAGTAAGCCTAGACCTGAAAAACACTGCAAAATTAAAGAGTTAAGTGTCACATTGTATCTTGGTAAGAAATTTCCCACTAAACATCAGAGGGTGATTGCAAAGCCTACAGATCATTTCATCCTGAAGAGGTGAGGACTGAGGAAGCAACATTAAAAATTAGTCTAAAATAGGGACATGTGGACAGTTATATGAACAGACTATGCAACCCAAATATTAACAGTATTTGAGGGGTGGGAAGAAAATGATTATACATGTGGCTCTCTGCTACCAGAATCCCAAGTATGCAGTCTTTCTTAAGAACATATTATTAAAGGCATACTTGGTCTAAATAAATTGTGTAGTCCCTGAATAATCTTTGGTGAAGCAATGGTATAACTGCTGATCAGAAAGGGAACAGTAAGGTAGATGATAACTATAAATTAAGCCTGTTGAGGCAATCCTGATTAGCACCCAGCTTTAGAAACTGTGTGGAAGAATAGATTGTGTGATCCCTTGCTGGGTCCTGTGCGGCATGAGGGAGGCAGTCCAGAGACACAAGCAAGTTGTTGTTACCTGGATAATCCTGAGAGCAAATTTACTGTCTACATCAATTCAGATTTGCATCTTGACAAATGTGCTGCTCTACTGATTCCCTTGTTACGTAAGAACCACCTCAGTCTCAATAATTTCTATCTCAAGAGACAAGGCAAAGATTCAGTATGTAAAGATATGTTCTAATACATGTATAAGCTGCACTGGCAACATACCCACCACAGAGAGGATATTAATAACCTGCACCTACAAAAGGGTAATATTGTGTAGTTTCAAAAGGCCATATTTCAAAAATGCTTCATATTATTTATGCACAGACATAAACAAGCCACTAGTTAGTGCAGTTAATAAACCATGACAAGTTTGCTTTAAATGAATGGCCTATCTAAATCCAACATTATTTATTAGGCAATATGATTTCTTCTAGGCGTTTATCCATCAAATGTGGCACCCTTATTACGCTTGCATTACGCAAAGTGTCAAATTAAATTATTGCTTATAAAAATAAACATTAGTTACTGAAATGATCCAAATGCTTGATTAGAATGTTATTTAGCGTAGCTAATAAATATCTTTAATGAAACCTTTTATTCAGAGAAAGTGGGAAGCACGTAAGAAAAATTATTAGGGTCTTACCTCCTTGCTAGCCCTTTCTTCAAGTAAACAATGACATAGAGAATTACAGTGTAAAGAAAAAAAGTCTCATTGGAGTTAACAAACCAAAGACCACATTAGCTACTGAAGCATCTGTCTTACAATGGGAAAAGCAATGTACTAACAAGCAAAATGACCTCTGAAGCAATTAGAGTGCAGGAAGTCATGAAAGGAGAACTGAATATCTCTTTGCTTTCATTCCACACCATTATTTGACTTGAATTTTTGCCACTGTTTTCAGCAGGAGCAGGTTCAGTCTCTGTAAATGCCCACTCATTAAGAACCAAGACCTGAAAAATGCTGAGAATGATTCATCCCCACAGGATTCAGCTATAAATGATGACAGTCAGTGACTTCAGGATTTTTCAAGGAGGGATCAATTTCAAGACTTTACAACAGGAGTTAGAGGAAAGACAAAGTACTGTATATTCAAGCCAGAATATTTAGCTTCCTGTAAGCTAGGCACTATGGTACGTGTGCCAAGTTAGGCACTTTGGTACGTGTGCTTTCTGTGACTTTAGTGGCCAGAGAATACCCTATAACTGCAGAGTTGGTATGAAAATTTGTAAACACTAAAAGTTGACTTAATCACTTTAGACAGGTTGATTAAGCATGGCCTACATTCAGTGGGGAAAAAATAAAAGGAGGCTGAAACATGAAACATTAAATATAATGGAAGCCCTTTTGCTTCCTTGACATTATGGTGCTATCCAGTAGCAATGAGTATGCAACATATTTACAGGCCTACCTGATGGTCTAGGCCTGGATAACCACTGTGATTCATGCTGAAACTGGACAACTATGTGAAAAAATAGACACAAAATCTGATTCAGCTGGGTCAAACAGGGAAGATCAGCTTGATCTGGTGATATTATGGACATTAAAAAGAAAAAGATGCCTCAGAAGTTAATATCCTGTTCTCAAAATTTGTGGTGTGTTTTCTTTTCACACTAGAACAAGAAGGCATTTCTCATATAATATTCAGCTGACAGAGGATATTACATTGAGGTCTAACAAATGAAAAAAAAATGAAATGGGTAACTGCAAGCATGAACTGAGGAATGTACACAGTGAATTTATTGCATAGAAATCATTTGCTACTGTGATTATTAAATATATTTAGCTCTATTAAAATAAACAAAGGTAGTTATGCTGGGATATTGCAGTCTCTGAGTCAGGAAAAAAAATATTTTCTCTGTATATTGATCTTTTATACATCAGCATGCAATTACTTGACTCAATAAAAAAGTATCAAATTATAAAGCAGTGGGGAGATTTTTGTTCACAAAGTTCCACTTTTAATTTTTTTTTAAAAAAAGGAACACTGCATTATCACAATATGCTCCTTTAATACAACAGTGTAATAGACGAAGCACAATCTGGAGGAGTGCACCACTGTAGCCAGCAAAGCTCAAACAGCAGGAACTGCAATTCTGTGACTGTTTTTAAGGCAGCTGTCTAACTGCTGACTAGCAGAATGTTATCCAATATTGCCTCAGGACTGAAAATGTTTTGGCTTGAATTTTTACAAGCATTTACACAACTGTATATTACATTTCTGCTTGCAGTTTTTCCATGTGCAACCGCATTAACTAAAGAGATCAACCCTTCTCTACATGCAGATTTCTGAAAGCTTTTGAAATTAATAAAAGGATACAGTAGCATATAGTAAACATGAAATCAAACTAAAAAAGGTGTAATATGTATTTCTGGTCCAGTATTTCTAATTTCAGAACTACATCTGGTCTGCTTAAGATTACCTGTTAGAATGTTATTGTGGTCTTCAGATTTAAGTATTTGTTCCCTAGACTGAAAACAGAAATAACCTTTGATTTCTGGATATTGATCCTGCTTTAAATATAATGGCTGATGAAGATACACATTTCATATCAATAGAAAAACATATAAAAAAAACCCTAGAACACATTAAGAGACTCAATGAATATGCATATTTGAAACAGAGAACATTGATTTGGCCACAGTTCTCATTAAAATTAGCTGCAGGCAGATTCCTAAAATCATTGCATACTATAGTAAAATCACTGTAAATCACTCAGGCAGAGCAAGGTCCTACATTCAAATAGTTATTCCCAAGATCACTAAAACAACCTAATACTATTTTTAAAATTTGAAAAAGAGTAGCTCCACTGGCAGTGTAACTGTTGATTTTAGTGAAGCTATGTGAACTTACAACATCTGTAAAAGTTTGCCTCAATGATGAGCTTCCTTTCCAGGAAGATGTGTGAACATCATAATGAGGTTATTCATATGAGGTTATGAATGTATTATTAATATGCAAGTCAATTCAAGTTTGATGAAGGTTACTGAATGGAATACACAAACCCAAATTACAGAAAGTCCTGCCTTACCATCACTATTCATCAAGTCAGAGCTGGATTTCTGTGTTGCATATTTCTCAGGGATTATTTCAAATCCCTGTTTTCTTGCATATAGCTGCCAGGAAATCTGGGCTCCACCATTATAACCTTATTTATTAAATCTAATGCACTACAGAACACTACTATAGAGCCAGACTTCATATTTTGGAATGCTACAGGCACTTCAGCAGACAACGTACATTCTGGGAGAATGCAAATGCCACAGAAAGCAGATAGAAAAGGAAAGAAATTACTTCCATACTATCTCACAGATTCATTACTTTAAAAAAGTTCAACATTTCCACTGACCATTGCATGCTTTTATGTGTTTGTTCTTCTTTAAAAGTTTAGTGGACATTGAAAAGGAAGACAATTATGTTTCACACAGGTTGAAAAACGTAAGGAACTTTCTACACCCATAATAGAGCAGGAATACAATTAATGACTCAGAAGTTTGGTTCAATTGTTTTGCAATATGTTGTCTTCAACCCAAGTTGAAGATAAATTTTCTATGCAAAACAGTAGAGAACTTGTATTTGTTTAAAAGTAACTTTTAACTGAAATGCAACTATATTTTCCCTTTTCATGTATGTAGCAACTGGAACTAATTGTTGACCTTTGAACAACTGTTATAAAATTACACTGTTGTTTAGCATGAGCATGGCAGAGGACTGTCTGGAAGAATACTATTACACTGTAGATGGCTTAATTCAAATATTATTCTAAATATTTCTTTTATTAAGAGAAAATCAGGGCCTGATGGTTTCATATACTGAAGTAATGTGGATAGGTGTGAAAACATCTAGCATTCTCATAAACCGTGTTTAGTGTGGGAGGAAAATATCAGCTATACCACTGTGATGGTCTGTTTGAGGACTATATGAGAACTTCAGTGCAGATGAGTATAACTCTGGCAAGATATGGCTGCTATGAGTTTACTTTCCTTGTGAAAAAAACTTAATTCTTCCCTCATTTATCAGTCCACTAAGTGACATTTGTTCCGTCTTCCACAAGGCATAACTGAAAATAATCTCATCCTTCAGACCTGAACCTTCTTGGCACCAAGGTGGGTTTATGATATTCTGGCATCATGTGTTTCTTATAAAACCATTTTGACTTGCCATGGGAACTTCCTCTTCAGAGAAAACCTGATGTGACTTGAGGCTACTCATAGTCATGTCCAACATACCAAAAGCACGGGCATACTATCATTTCTAAATCATTACAATTTCTTAATTTCTAAATAATAGCAATACCAAATGTCAAAATACTAGTGGTATACTGGTGACACTGGTCTTGTTCAGTGCTCTGCCCGGCATAGCTACAGACCAGGCCATATTTCTTTGCTGCTTCTTTTTCCCCAGGAAATATGGCCTCCCCACACCTTGGGCAGTGTTACCTCCACAGCAGAAAGCATGCTCTGCTCCTTACCCTGCCCCTTCTTGCTCCCAGCATGGTATCAGGAGGAGAGGCTTGTGACTAGGAATCTTCTGAGGGTTGGTAGCCCAGCAATCTGTATTAGAGCTAGCAAAAGAGTAGGTTCAGAGGAATCAGAATTTCTCAATCAGAATTGTGCAAGCAAGATCTTTTTCTCCCGCTGTTTGTTAAATTCTCCAGTTACTTCTTATAATTTGACACAGCAATGAAACCAAACAGCTCCTGTTTTTATCCTATGAGAATTCTGCTTAGTATTTAATTCTATGTGAGTAAGAAGGATTTGGAAGTATTGCCAGTTCTGTTCCAGTCTTGCTATACTAGATTTCTGGTTTTATATTTCAAATTTCTGAGCTTGTTATTCCAAAGCAGCTTGAGGTTTCATAGTTTCTTTTGTTCAGGTTACTTGGTTCACTAGATGATTTAAACTCAGCGATTTCTCTGCCTTTAAAGCTGAAATACTAAAAAAAAGGTATTTCACTGGATTATTTAGAATAAGGCTTTGAACTGCATAATACATTACCAAAATGCAGAAAATCCTTGTAAGCCTACCTGTCTTACCATGAATTGTTATTAATACATTAAAAACATGGCAGTTCAAATTTCAGGGTCTTATAGAATTTTTTTCTGTCAGTGTCACATGCTAACCTCTACGTATCTTAGTGTCTTACTAATCCATTTTGACTTTTACCCCCTGTGTGTGCTCATTGTATCCTAATGCTGGATTTTTGAAGAAGTAAAGTTGCAAAAATTGAATTATTTTAAAAACCTCACAACACTGGGGTGGCAAGTCTAACTTTTGTGCGTTGTGGAGTTTTTCCAAAACCCCTTAAGATCATAAGCTTAAAACTATGCACAATTTCTATCTAATCAATTTTGGGGGGTGGGGAGGGGGGGAAGTTGGTATTATTATGACTCATTGTGGTTGTAAACCTGTCATGTTGACACCTGTACTCTTCACCACCCTCATACGAGGCATATGAGGTGTTCAGACCATGCTAAAGTGCTGGCTATGACCTAAAAAACCTTTACACATCTAACTCTTAAAAGACCTATTCATGCCTACTATATAAATCCTACTTCTATCTCACCTTCGACCTTTAGAGGGCAGTGCTCCCCTTGGTTACTTAAGATATTCTAGAAGGGCATGGTTCTTCCATTAAAAGAAAGGTGGTTAGAAGTTTCAAAAGAAAAGTCGAAGGACATGAAAATTTTTTGCTTCGCTGATGTGGAAAGGGAATCCATGTATTGGGTGCCACCCTGAAGAGTAACAAGGACTAGAGGTCTTTGTCAGTATGGCTTTAATGTTGGAGCTCCACTAGCTGCTCAGAGGAGTACCTACAACTGAAAGAGCAGAGGAAAATGGTAAAAAATGATATTATTATATACTCCTACTTCAGTTCAGCCTCACTTTTGTGCAGACATTAAAACTCTATCAAGAGCAATATAGCTTCTATCAGAGACGTGTACCTTGGAGAATTACAGTCGGTTTTCTTCAAAGATTTACAGATTTCCCAGACGCTTTCCTCAGAGTATCCCAGATGCTCTCAGGATGAGAAGTGGAAGAAAGGCCAAGAATTATTCTAGTGGAAGACCGGTAGGGTTGTGGGTTTTTTATGTTACCCTCCAATACTAATAATATGCATAACTTTTCAGCCATGATCAGATTTATTATTTAAAAGAAACTAGAAACAAGCAAGTCCCAAAAAGCTGAGCAGAAAATTCTACTGACCCATTTAGATACTCTGAGGTCCTGAGAAGCAAAAAACTCTGACAAAAATTAGACACACTTTAAAATTCTGATCTCTCTCCTCCTCATCGCTGGTGAAGAACTGCACCTGAATGTTCTGCATGTTTCCTAATGCGTATGTCCGAAGTAGACATATTCAGGCAGTCTCACATACAATGGAGAATTTCCAGTGGTAAAGCTAGTCTCTCCAAAACAGGCCTGTTTCCATTTATTCTTTTATGTAGCTTCCTTTCATGGATGAAATCATTCACTGTATGCTTCACTACATGTGGCTTATACTACAATACTGAGCCTGCACTGGAGTGCTGGGCTCCCTAGTAAAAGATAGACTGAGACATACTGGAGACAGTCCAGGGAAGAGCTACATTGACGACGATGGGACTGGAGCTGAGAGAGCTGCAACTGTCCAGCCTGGAGCAGAAAAGGCTCTCTGTTCTGTGTGTGCGAGTATCTGATAGGGGTAGCAAATTAGAGGGAGACAAGACTCTTCTAAGTGGTACCTAGTGGCAGAACAAGAGGCAATGGGCAAGAACAGAAACACAGGCAACTCCAGCCACAACATTATGCATGGTCCTGGGTTGGCCCTGCTGAACTGGATACCACCCCACTCCAACCCTGTCTTGGCCTGAGGGCTTCCTTCCCAGCCAATCCCAGGGCTCGCAGCAGTGTCTGGGGATGGCTGGGCTGTAGTTGACCCCCACCATTACTCGTGTCCCGTTGTGGTCCATCTCACTGGGGGCTACAGAATAGAGCTGGGTGGGAGGAAGGGCACTGTATGGTGACATCGTCTTAAGATACTTTCTGATCAGTAGTCTTGCTTACTTCAGCGTATTCAAATAAGGTTTTATGCCCTACTCAAGTTACTCAAAAAAGTGCTTTCAGCACATCTCTAGATACAACAGATAAAAGTCATACTTTTTCCTTACACTTCTTCCTGAGGACACCAGGCACACATTAAATCTTGTTTTCATAATCAATGAAGAGAAACAAGCGTGTCTGCAGTAGCTCTTCGAGGAGCAGAGGAACTACATGAGCAAATGGCCAGATACTTCATTCAGCTAAAGTGACTGTTCCCCTCTTCTGACTACAGAACCAGCAGAGGATAGTTAATTCACGTGTAGAAAACTACACTCATGAGTTCTGAAGTCAGATGAGATTAAATTCAACAGAAAGCACACACAGTACTGCATTGGAAATTTATAAATAAGAACGTGCAAAGATTACCCAGGAGTATGTATAAATATGCAAATTATATTCTTAAATTTCTTTCACATTTTACATCTGTATGTTTTTATCACCTCCAGAAGGCTAAGTAATATTTAAGTACAGTACACCTTTTTCTATTGTCTCATAAGGCATAGTAAACTAAATGTTATCAGTGAGAATGGCAAGACTTAAGAAACTAAATCTATCAAGCTGTTGAAAAACATTCATAATGTGCTACTCATTAGCTATTGTCATTTATAACCCATGAACTGCATTTCTACTTTTCAAGTTTATAATAATAAGGTAACTTGGGGTAGAACCGACTTCAGAAGTCTTGAAGTCCAAACTGTTCAAAGCAGGATGCTGGCTCTGACATGAAATGCAATTCTTTATCCAGATTATTTAGTAGGCAAGCATTATCTTCACCATCCTTACAGGATGTGGCATTATACCTTTGTTCCTCAAATCATTTGTACCATGACTGTTTTCAGATTTGGACTGATGTCTTTATGTTTTTAGATACCTTTTGAATGTCTTTCCTTAGGTTAATAGCCATTCTAGGTGATCTCTCCATGTAACTCAACAGTCATCCAAGAAAAGGTATTTGGTGGCAGAATTGGTGTCCAAAGAGCTTTTTAAAAGTAGTAACAAAGTTCTACTGTTTACCTTGATGAGTGGTCACTAGCTATGGCCTAGTGTTCAGCCATAGTAATTCATAAATAAGGTCAAAATATATTTCTAGTGAAAATCTGCTTAACTGAGAAAGTACAATTAGATCCTGATTTTCTATCAGAAGCATGAAGTGTAGTATCTATGGGAATATGATCGTTAAATTTATTTAATTCTTTAAAAGATTCATGATTGGCTTTTGTTCTAACAGACTTGGATCAAAACAAGTGAAAGTGAGGCAGTATATTCCAACCCACAGTGCATTTTAACTTGTTGCAGTCATTGACAGAACACTGAAAACAATCCATTTTTTCATTAGAGAGTGCCAGATAACTCAGCAGTTTCTCTTTTGCTTCTATTCATAGATTTCATTTCATGTTAATCACCTCGTTGAGCACTTGGCATCTTGCAAAAGAAATGTAGAACATCTCAAATTATTGGTTGTTTACTGTATTCTCAAAATAAAAACAAAAACAACATAATACCAATATCACTGTGTAGTAAGTCCTGTGTAATGAGATTGGGGCATTTGAATAATCTGTACTGTACCCTGCCATTTTGATTAATATCACAAGTGCTAAAGTAATTTCAAGCTGTGGCAATGCATGCACATAGAAGCATACTCAGATGTGTGAAGAAAAGGGTTATTTTTAGCATTTCTTGCTTAAATATATAGCTAGAAAGTCTTAATTATCATTCTAAATTAGCATGATAATAGTTGAATTTGGTTTTCTTCGTCTGTCTCTTGACTGAGCATCAGAGGTGTATCCATTTGTAAATTTTCAGTATTCTATCTCATTATTAGGTGACTGACATTTCAATAAGAGACTGAAATATTAAGCCACAGCAAGAATTGAAACAAAAATGGTAATGCTGACTTCCAGAATAAATCCTGTCTCCAGGGTCTTTTAGAAGAGTACTGCAGTTGTTGTCTCTTAAATTGTTTATTGAAGAGGCTTTATTGTAATGCAACAAATCAAACCCCACAGACAGGATCCTGTTTTATTCAAATACTGAAAAAATTATACAAAAATTTCCAGTGTCATAGTTTATGGTGATCTTGTCCTGAATAAACCCGTAAACACTTTATTCTGTCATTCAGTTTATATGTTGCTGTCTCACATTTGAATTGATGGTTGACGGCAATGATGTATAAATTATGCACGCCAATTTACTGAACACCATTAAACCAAAAGAGTATGAGTAATTTCAATAATTACACATATAAATAGTATTATTAGCTCTGTCAAACTCAGTACCTGGATAGCATGCCAGTATATACTATCTGCAGAGGAATAAAAAGATTCAGGAGGTTGGTGGCTGGAGAAGCTGCAACCAGATATCATGGCTAGGAGTCAAAAAAACTTTGTGTTGGCTGATCTGTCCAGATCCATGCTATGCTTCTAGAGGGAAGAACACAGTAACTGAAAAAATAATTATAGTAATGAATTGTAGAGCAGAATTGTACTGGTTCCTGCCTGGGTCTTACTTTTTGGATTTTGGCCTGTGTGTCACATCACACATTCTCATCAAGACAGCTTACACTTACAGAGCCATCTGCAACAGCTACTTTAGAAGATCAGAAGCAATCTAAGGTAAAGTTACTGTACCTAAAGAATCTCTTTGCAATGTTCCACATTAGAAGCAGTCCATCACATCTGTTCTCACTAAGCAATGAGCTACGTACCTCATTCATAGATATCTTTACAGCTGTTTGATAACAACAAATTCTTTTGTCCAATAACAAGCTCTAAAAGGTAATGTTGTACCCAGGAAATACTTCCATCTCTATTTTATTTTACAGAGGTTATTTAGAACTGCCAAAGCAACTGGCAAACTTGAAGAAACCAGCTACGAGCACCACCTTAAAGGGGTTCTTGATCCTTGATGGTTTTTTTTATAACTTATGGTTCTTTAAAAAGTTCTGACTGGAACTGAAAACTTTAGTTAGAAGAAAACATTCCTGGACTGTTTTTTTAACTCTTGCATCCTTGGTGACTCCCACTGTTCCTCATGCTTTCTCTCATGCAATAGGCACTGTGGAGTAAACCTCCAATGACTATTGAACTCTATTGGATTATTTTAGCTCTTTAAGATAAAAGCCCGAAGTGACAAAACTCTAAAAGAACAGTTGGGGAGGGAAAGGAATAACACTGTCTCTGAGTCCCTAGTTTTTCATGGAACTGGATTCCTACTCCAGCTGATAACTCAATGGATATCTAGCATTGCCAGAAGTTGGGATATGCAGCCCCTGTAACTTGTGGGCCCCAAGCAGTACCATTGGGATGCAAAGGTGAGCAGCAGAAAGACATGCATCACATTCCCAGGTTTGTCTCTCCTCCATTACCAGTTAGAGATTCAAACCAAAGCCTTCAACCTACCACGTCTGACATGTGCTTACAGAACACTAAATGTTTACAAATATATTCATATAGTCATATATATGGATGTACACATATATATGTATGTATGGACTGCAAATAGCTATAGCAAAGTAAATGAATATTCTTTAGACAAATAAAAAGCAGTATGTGCAAAGACAGCAGCTAAACTCAAGGTCTACCCAGCAGGTAAAACTAATGTTTAAGTGAATTAGTTTTTAACTTCTGATTATGTCTCTTGTATGTTAACTGCCAAAATTCAGTATGGAAAGAGCACAAACCTAACGATTATTCTCAATTATCAGCTGTGAAGGTATGTGGACAAAAAGAAGAGAAAAAAGCTGCAAAAATATAGCATTTTGAAAGATAGGGACAACTGTGAAAAGTTACTGATGTAGTAAATAGAAACTTTGAAAAGAGGAAAATATAAAGTTATAAAAAAGTTGCTTGCTATTGTGATGTCTAAAAACATCTCAAAGTATTGCCAGATAAGTCCTAAACATGCTTAATTTTGATAGGAAGTGAAGAGACAGAATCTGATTCTAATCCAAAAGCGTGAGTCAGCAGTTACCCTGGGTAATCAATGAATAAAGATTAGCTACCTTTATTAAAAAGACACACATAATTCACTTAACTAGAAGGGGTTTCCCTTGTCTGGTAGCTCTCAAGAACATGAAGTCCTAAAGGAAACTTAGTATTTGAGTTCCACTTTACTTGTGAAAGCAAATTGAAATTTACATTATTGATAAGAATCTCTTTCATTTATGTCCTAAATTAAAAAGTAGTAAAAATGGTATTTTCCTTACTGCAACAATTTTTCTCTCTTCCTTACAATTCATGGGTTAGAACCTACTCTGAACCAATTCAGCTGAGTCCCCCGGCACAAGAGTTGCTCTGAAGTATTTCAGCTCCATATGTGGCTCTGTTTCTTGAATTTTGTCTTCTAAATGAGCAGTTGGGCAGAAGAAGAAAATTCTAATTTGTTTCTTGTCTTACTAGCAATAAATGAACAATCTTTGTGTAGATTCTCATCACTTGAAAGGAGTTTATAGTGAGGTGGGGGTCAATATATTCTCCCAAGTAGAAAGTGACAGGACTACAGGAGATAGCTGCAAGGTGTGCCAAGGGAGGTTCAAAATGGATATTAGAGGAACTTCTTCATTGAAAGAGCTATGAGGTATTGAAACAGGCTCCCATATTGGTGGTGGAGTCATGATTCCTAGAAGTATTTAAAGTACACATGGGTGTAGCACTGAGAGACATGATTTACTGATAATGTAGTAATGCTGGGTCAGCGGTTGTCCTCCAACCAAAATAATCTTGTGATTCTGTGACAGGGGAAGGAGAGTCCTGAGATATCTGTATGGACTTGAACCTGAATATCAAAAATTGAGAAGTTTTACAGTATAAGCACCATCAATGGGTCTGGAAAAAAGTCATTCTGCCTTTGACAGATAGATATGAACTGGAGTTCTAGAAAGAAGCACTTTCTTCACAGAAAGTGCTCTAATCCAGGACATATCCTTAGGATTTATTAGAATTATGTCTCATCTAAAAACAGAGTAGTGATCACAGCTAGAGCAGCAAATGCTCGAGAAAGCTTTTCACAAACTAAGTCCACACAAACTGATTCTACAAAGAGCCACAAGCAGTGAATGACTGAACAAGCTCATCTCATTAAAAAATTAATAAAGACCTGAATTATGCTTAGTTTTTTTAAACATAACATTATCTGGTGCTCACATACAGTCATTGTTGTAAGACATCAACTCTATAACCCTCTCATCTTCTACTTTTTGCTAACACACAGTCACTTGATCAATTCTGTTTGATTTGCCTCATGGAATTCATGAATCTGAGAAACCTCGAATTACCACAGAGCGCAGCTAATCTGTAATTTTTCTGCTGCAGGAGTTTTGTCTAACAGCCACAACACTCTTTCCATGTGAGGTTGCCTCACTACTTGTTTGCTCTATGCCAATACGTTTGCTTTCTGTTACCAGTGTTACTCCTTCATAGCCTACCAGTTTGTCAGCTCCCTGCGCAACCTGCTATGCCTCCTTTTATGATACTACCTTCAAACATATTGCCATCTGCCGGAGTTCATTTCCCATTCATAGAATACAATTCTAAAAATGCTCCATTTCTTGTAGTCCTAAACTTATTTCAAGGACAAAGGAAGACTACAATTTTGAACATCTGGAAGCACCTAGCTCAGCATGAACATGCCATAAACACGCAAGTGAATTATGACAACAGCCAAGGTGCTCTTCCTGTTGCACATTTTTATTTCCATTTTGACATAACGGATTATAACCAACTTGACGGAAGTTCTTGTCTGACTACACACCAGTGTTTTTCTTTACTATATTCCCTGTTCATAGCTCACTCAGGCTGCTGGCTTTTGTTTACCCCTACATTAACGATTAAGACCCTGTTTTGACCTTTGAAAAGAAAACGAAGTTAAACCTTATAGAATCATAGAATCATTTGGTTGGGAAAGAGGTTTAAGATGGAGTCTGACCATTAACCTAACTGTACCAAGCCCACAGCTAGACCATGACCCTAAGTTCCATACCTACATGACTTTTAAGCATCTCCCTGTTCTAATGCCTGTTGAGCCATTCAATGAAGAAGTTTTTCCTAATGTCTAACCTAAACTTTCCTTAGTGCAACTTGAGGCCATTTCCTCTTGTCTTTCACTAGTTACTGAAGTAGAGACCAATACTCACCTCTTTATAACCTCCTTTCAAGTAGCTGTCTCATTGCACAAGTATATAATAAAAGCAATGACTGCAATGGATGAGGAAGTTAAAAGTGGAACCCTAGCGTCCTATGAAAAGATAAATCTCACCTAACAACAAATGCGAAAAATAGCTTCATGGGCAGTCATCTCATGGAGTAAAACCTTACTGAATTCTCAGCACCACCATACTAGGCACAAACGTTTTTTTGATGAGCAGGACTTCATGTGAGATCCTGCCTCATGCATCAAGGAAAGACTGTAGTGGGAAAATGCAAGATAATTCAACAGTCTTAAACGAAGTGGAGTCCTGTACATTTAGCAGTCAAGGCTGTCTCAAATTGCCACAGGCTTTACAGCTGCTTAGAGTATCAAATTGTCAGGATCTTCTCTCACACTCAGGAAGAATACACATTTTTCCTCTGAGGGAAAAATACATCTTTGTCTGTGTGTACACACACAAACACACACACACACACACACACATACATATGCAGGAGGTAGCTTTCAGTGATTTCAGTGTGAAGCAGAAAGGAAGCTTTATGCTATTAATAGATCTGTGTCTGACATGTTTCGGATTGGTTTCTTTTATTTTTACAACTGGGATAATATCTGCCAATGAACGTATCTCAAAAGATTGTTATGTTGACAGCTATATTATCGCTGCACAAAAACGTGAAAGACTGCACTTGTCAAGAAATGGATTCCACTAGACTTAACATATTTTTTTGTTTATATATTTTACTTTATATTTTTCCCAAAAGCATTTTTAAACACCTCTGACTGGGATATTAGCATACTCAATTTACCTTAGACAAATGCAATATATATACAATATTTACAAGAAAGCAGCTAAAGAAAACACATTAGAAGCAATATCATAGCACCAGTGACCTCAGCTATATCCCAGCCTTGGGGAAAAGCAATAAAGGGAACTCCCTTTGCAGCAGCAAAGAAAAATTAAGAAAGTGGCAGGGTCATAGAAAGGCCCTCCTACAGATTACTCAGGTACCCTCTGCAGATTTATAACTTTAAGCTATTTTTTACTGGGTACTTTACATGGAACTAGTGAAAGGAAGGTAAGAAAAATCACCCCTTTTTCTTTTTAACCTGAATTCATAGTAGTTCCATTTTCCCATTATGGTTTTAGAGGTAACAGTTGTTACACTTCCACATCAGCAAAGGGAAATAACAAAAAAAAGAAAAAGCTGGTCACCGAAGGACATCCCCAGAAGATAAAAATATCCTCAGAAACAGAAAAGACTAATAGCAACCCTTGTGACAATATTGTAATTGGGACCAAAATTGACCTGAGAGAATTCTTTCAGCAGACTGAACTGTTGTAGGAGAGTTCACGTGATTTAGAAAAGGTCCGGAATCCTACATGACACAAGACCTGCTGTAAATGTTTATATCCTCAAAAAGAGAAAAATTACTTCTGCAGGCCTTGAATCAGTGTTACAAATTCCCTTCCTTCCACACATCTAGCTGTGATACCTAGAAGGGCATAGAAGCTTTCCCTCCTCAGAAAAATCTCCAAAGAAAAAGTACAGTTGAGATATACTCAGTTTAAAAAAGAACTTGACACATTTTAAGAAAACAAGGTCTACTGGTGTTTACCTTTAGGAACATGAGATTTTTAATTCGGCTATAAATGGAAAGAAAATCCTGGAAATAGTTTTTAATATGTAAGAAATTATAGATGAAAAAAAACTTATTAGATGATTTAACTCATTTTCTAGGGCAAGATTGTTCTTTATGGTAACATATTGTGATTCCATTAAGGTTACCAATTTAGTCTCACTAGCTAGCGTGTATCATAGAGTGTTAGCTTGGGTAGGAAAAATTGTTCTCTAAGTCATCTTTATCAACTGCTTTCACAAGCAGACACAGATAAGGGTCAAAGCATTGTGATCTTACATAATGGTGCTAAAAAAAACAATGAACATATTTTCACTTTTTCAATTGTGCTTTTAACTTGAAGCAAAAAAAAACTTCAGACTGTGCTAGGTAGAGACACAGGATGCTTGGGCTAACATATAACCTGCTGTATCTGGTAGGAAAAATTGCATTGTCTGTGAAAGAACTGAAAAAAGAAGAAGAAAAGAAAAAAGGGGAAAAAGAACAAAACATATTAAGAACATATTTTTTGCTCTTAACTTTCAGAACTTTCATTATTTATGGGAGGAGCTTCCCATAAACCTCTCAATTTCTTCATTAAAATTCTCCCTCATAAGTCTTTCTTGACATGAAAGCAGCATGGCCACTAATAAGGCTGCCTATCATCTTCACTAATATCATTCCATTGTTTCCCTCTCTATTTCTTTTTATGTATTGCCATACCTTTTCTTTCAATTCTGCTACGGATATAGGACATGTATAGATTCTGTGTGCAGACCCCTTAAAAAATAGTGTTCTGGTTACTGACTACAGTGTCTCAAATGTCCAGCAACTCAGTATTATCCTCCAGTAATACTCCCTCCAAAATGGTACTGGTTTTCCAGTTTTCACCAGCATGATGAACAACTTCACAGACATTTCAAAATTATAAGCATCATGAATTTCGATTGCTTTCAAAAGCCTTTTCATAAGAAGGGGAGCCTATCAGTTGTATATACCAAGAACAGCTTTTCTCCAACTTGACTTCATGTTTTCAAGAAGTTTCAAAGGGCATTATCAAACCTCCAGCTGGAGTTGACTACCTGAGCCTACTCCATTTGAAGCAGTTTTCCCAAATAATGAATTTTTCACTACATTTCTCTGCAAAGTTTTACAGAAAATTTACCCCCTTATGTAGTTGTACTACCACACAGAAATAAACAAACAAGGTACATCTGGGAAGCTCAACTATTTTCATTGTAGAAGCCCTGCAAAGAAAAAGTGACACTAAATATGCTTAGAGTGACCCTGTTGTTCCTGAAAACCCACCTCCTCTCAAGTAGTTCAGGACAATGTTGAAGAATTTTCAGCCCAATGAAGCATGACTCCAAGCCCTAGAAAGTGCCTTTTAGTTTGCTGCCGGTAAAGCTCAGCTGAGGCTATCGCAAGTAGATGGTCACCACGGGCTCTTCTGTCACCTGAGGGTTTAGATGCTGCTGCCTGAAATGCTCTCCAGAAAAAGCATGTGATGTAGTGACCATTACTTCATTTTGAGATTATATGTTTGGATAGGATTCTTTACTGTCCCCAACATACACAGAGTTTTCCTCTAAAATCCACAAAAGTTGAATATTTTAGGGGCAAATTTATAATAGATCAGGAACGTTGTTTCAAATCTTGTGTCTTACTTCTAACTTGAAAACACAATAATTGCCTTTCATGTTTCTGGTTCATTGCAAAGCATGTTGTTACAAACCTTACATTAATATATGTGTTTTTCCACTTAGATGGAATGGACAAAATGAATTTTGTAAACTAGACACTACAAATAAGTTACATATGGGGAGACATCTACCTCAACAGAAAAACGAGCACAGGCAACTCATGAATTTTCTATTCATGATAAATTCTGCTCTCTGATTCTAATTTTAAGTATAAGCCTGAAAAAAAAATGCTTCAGGGTTTTATGGGAATCATGGTAGAGCATAGCATGGCACCATAGAAAAACTGATTTATCTTGTTCTTCTTTTACCTATGAAAATGCTTCTAATACAACTCCAGCACACACCCCTATTTATAGTGCCTGCTATCTGAAGTAATATGTGGAAGATATTTCAGATAGCTGCTAAAATAAGATTAAAACTGGTATTTGTATTACATTTCAAGAATATATCCTAGCACATTCTTGAATATTTTCAAATTACCGATCAATTGATAAATTGTGTCATGTCAATATGCATGCAAAGTAAGTAATGAACATATACTTCCTTATTCTTCATATACAACTGATAGATCTGTATTCCTTCTGATATAATAGGTTTTATTTTTGTTTCTCATTTTGGGTTCATTCCCAAGGTGCAATGACAGGCAGCAATTCTGCTGACTGGTTTTACAGTTCTTATCTTGGCCTCAGGGCTCCAGCTCCTCCTAAGCCCTGCTACTCTGCTCCAGTAAAAATCCAAGGACCTAGAAAGAGTGAATTGTTCATAGAGAACTAAATAAACTGCAAGTGCATACATTTACCATTGACCCAAGTAAAAGCCCAAAACATTAAGTGACTCCATGCAGCTTTCTCACCCTCTTGCAGGTAGTGAGCTGCTTGGCTGCCATATGCATAGCCCCTAGGCACTGAGCAAGCATATACAACAGATCTAGAGGCTTCATCCCTCCTCCTGCAATAGGTTGAACAAAACAGTATGGACTCTTCCTTCCTCAAGAAAGACTGACATGAAAAGCACAGTAAAGAACTGGAATCACGAGGGTCAATAAGCATCAAATATTCCACAGAATGGAATACAACAGGCTCTGTATTAGTTTTGTCTATGCATCATTAGCTTTTCCACTCTTGCAGTCACACCATTAACCTAGGAAAGAGCAAGTGAAAAAATCATAAGAGAAACATAATGAGGTGAGGTAGGAGAAATAAAAACAAGTTTATAATCTTTCATCAAATAAAAGTCTTTAAAGCACATGTTGCCTTTGAATATCCAAGGAAGAGGTCTACATCAATTTTTAAACAACTGCAAGAAGAGGCAAGAGGGATCTTCACAAGTCAGACTTAACTTTCTAATCTCTCAAGTACTTTTATCCCAGTATGCATGCATGAATATAATTTTCACACAGTGAAACTGATTTTGAAAGTATTTCTAGAACTAGGTGCTACCAAGTCACCAAGTCCCCCTTTTAAATTACTTCACAACACTTTCTGATGTGTAACATGCAGTGATTGCAATCCAGAATTGATCTTGTTTGAAAAAATACAAGATGGAGACCAGACACCCCCCCCACCCCCCCCCCCCCCCCAAATTTGGTGTCATCTGCAAACTTGCTGAGAATGCACTCAATCCCCTGAAGAAGGTGGTTCTTCCTCTTCTGAATGGCAAATGCCAGGAGGCACTTTCTGAAGACTTCAGTAGAATCCACATAATGGAAAAGAAGGAATGGGACTCCTTTCCAGCACCTCAGAAACAAAAAGAACTGGTCCTCCCCAGTGTTACCTTCATGTCCATCACCAAAGCTGACTAGGTCACATCAAGCTGGACCTCTGACACCTGTTTAATTTTTTATCCCTCTCTGCAGCAGAACATTAATGGGTGACAGCTTTTGAGGAGTAGATTGCTGTTTGCACACATTAAGAATGGCATGGGTAGTATGCTTTCATTCTTTCTCCACAATGCCTTTCATAAATTCCACATTCTAATTTCCTAAAACCACTGAATTACAGAGCAACTGTATTTGCGACACAAACTGTTTGTTAGGTAGCTGAGATTTGCAAGCTTAAGGCACTATAAAGATAGATCATTTTTATTAGAAAAATAGATTATTTGTGGAACTCTGGCACTGCTTTATATTTGGACCTGAAGTGATACAATACATCAGTGTCATGTATTGCTTTTCCATTGTGTAGCAATGGGATTTTGGCTCTATCCCTGTTGTATTATGCGCATGCAGGCTTGCGGGATGTGACGCGATAGGTCTTCTATTCTGCTACGTCAGTAAAAAAGGGGGCGTACACAAAGGGCATGGGGTATATAAATGTACGCCACATGATAATAAACTCCATTTGCTGTTCATCATGTTGGTGTACACCTCGGTGGGCGGCCAAGCTATGGACTCCCAGAGGAAAACGAACAGATCATGTAACGTTCACTGCAACATATCCCCCTTTATATACTTACTCTCCAATCTGTATAAATCCTATTGAATTCTGAGTGTCATTTGGATTGTTTGATCTTGAATTCATTTTATCACACAAGCACATTTGTATTCTGGTCTTCATCCCATCTTATGAGTCATTTATAAGATACAGTGGTCCTAAAAGTAATCCCTGCAGTTCAGCCAGAAATGTTTTCTTCTTGTTTGAGAATGTTTCATTCATTGTAAAGCTGCATTCTTTTTGCCAAGGACCTTTTTTGTTTTTTTCTTCTTTCACTTCAATCCTAAGGCGGCTTCTCAGCAACTTTACTTCTTAAATATCACTCAGGATTTCTTGAGAAGACATAAACAGTGTCATCTGCAAACCATGTAATACAACAGAAACTTAAAAAAAGGTTTTGCAGGAGGAAAGACTGATGATCTGCCTTTCTACCTCCTCTTCATCACAAATAATTGTAATTTCTTTTTTTCAACACAAACCTCGAGTAAAATAGATAAAGACTAAAAAGCATCCTGTTAATTCCTTGTTACAGGTATATTCAGTCTCTTAGCAGGGAATTCTTTCATTTGAAGATGTTACAGAGTAATTTTAGAAATAAAAAGCTATTTTCCTCGCAGCGTTTAGCTCTAATTCAAAAATCTTTGTCTGCATGGAAATCTTCTGAACTCCGCAGGACTGCATGTGGCTATAAGTATTTGGTCATATTGAGGCAATTTATATTGGCTTCTTTCAGAAGAACAGAAGCTGTGTGTGAATACATATAAAACTGTAATTTTGCCCATTCTCCTTGGGTGTTGACCTTCCAATAGGAGAGTTTAATGTCACTTTTTCACCACTTTGTCATAAGACAGCTTCCAAAGCTTCATGAAAAATATTATGGCCACTTGATAAAAACCCTACAGACAATACAACATTATGTACCAAGTTAAAAAAAAACAAAACAGCCATATAAAAAAAAAAGATATATCTCAGTTTTGGCTGAATTTGGTTTTGGCATAGAATGGGTTCCATACAGTTTTGTCATTACACCTACCTTAGGTAGTCCCATACTTAGAATTTTAGAAATAAGATAGCACAGAACTTACACTTCAATTTTATATTGACACTCGGGGGGGACCTCTCTTTCCTGGCCATAAAGTTCACTCAAGCATAGCCATTACAATGTACTGCATTGATAGAAATGAAAGAAATATTTGAACACTCATGATGGCAAGAGGAGGTCATAAAGATGGACCAGGTACAATGTTGAATCAGTTCTACAACAGTTAGCAGAGTCAGTTATCAGAGGTGGAAAAGGTAGTTATTTATTACTATCCACAGTAACTGTGACAATGGATGACATGAAACTAAATGCTCATTCCACATTTAAAAGCACCATAGCTAAAACCCACAAATTCTCTTCCCTGAACACCAAGGAAATCTAACTTAAATATAATTCACTCTTGTGGCTTGACTACATCGTGTAATCCCATAAAGCCAATAGAATGCTAAGAATATCTTCTGAGTGAAGCCTATTTGTCTCAATTTCCCAAATTTCTTCTTCCTCAGGCAAAGCTAAGTGTGCTACCAGTGGTCTGTATCAATGTCCTTGCTCCTATCCAGATGCTTCATCTTCCCCAAGTGACACCACCATAAAACTGCTAGCATCCTCTGACAGCTGTCTTGCTGTAGAACAGCAATGTGTACCTCCATGGCTGTGTGGTACATGTGCTTGCATATTGTCCATGCGGCAACTTTAACATTACAGTAATTTGTGGTGGATGATGACTTTTTTGCAAAAATTCCTTTAATGAAGTCAGTAAATCAGTAAACATATCAATTAACTGGAAATGGATGAAATTAGTAAGTTCACAGCAAAAAAACTTGAAATACATATTTAACCTTTCTGTAACCTGTATATTTTAAACAACCTTGTCAACAGTTGTGCAGATCTGCCATTTACTACCATTCTTAACTCTGAAAGAAAAAGATTTTCCAGAAGTGAGAAACTGATGGGCTGCTGTGTGTACATCAGTCCCTTCTGCTGAATTGATATTGACCTATCAGACAGACCCTTTGGAAGTGATCTAGCAAGTACTTCAGCAACTCAAATTGGCAGTACAGCAGGGCAAGTCGCTTTCTGAGAACACGTGAGGTATGACCCAAAGAGAGACAGTACCACTCAGAGTGTACAATGGTGTTTTTAATTGTCTGTGTTTTCCCTGTCTTACATATTCATGGAAATAACTGTGTTACACTGAAACCTTCTGTAAGGTGTGTTGATGGGCCGCCCTTTTAACATCTTTTAATGTTCTTTAAGAGAAGTTTTGTAAGACAATGCTAACAATAATATGAGGTTGTCATATCTGAATGAAAATTAGCATGCTGCTACAAAGGTGCATCTATTTTGACAAGTTGTACACAGTACTCTTTTGATGAACTGCCTTCAACCTCCAGTTTTATTTTTCTCTTCTTCTGTTTCTATTCTTTCCTGCTGTGGAGTGTTTTTTTATTCATTACTGGTGGCAGGATTGTCTTCATTTTATTTTTTTTCCTCCTGCTGAGGTGCAGTAAAATAAATTAGTTTAATACATTTTATAAAGGTAGTTGATTTAATTTTCCCTTTGGTAAGTCTGAAGAAACAGCTGCTTTAATAAATTCATTTTAAGATAGTTGGGTTTAAATGTTTCATGATTTTCTACCTGCTGTGGAAGACGCCAAGTATTTCACTCAAATATTTTTAAAAGTGCTGAAATCAATTTTTCCCTTCATATTACTGCCCTGAAGATACACATTTGGCACACCAAGGATTTATTTCCTGACAATATGAGGATATAGAGCAGCCTGGTTGGTTTGATTGCTTTGATCCTAAGCTGTTCGGAGCCTAGAAATAAATTTCAATTGGGAAATACAGCTATCCTCTCAGAAATAAAGCTATTCACATCAGAATATCTGTATCTATGTCTACATATGATTTTTGTAGAGTTTGTTGCCATTTTTACCTATAGAAGCATTATGTACATCTTGATCAATAAAAACCTGACACAAAGAATTGTATACAAATCTAAGTCCTATTTCAATGGGGAATTACATGTTTAGAGTAGGAAAGCAAGCAATTCAGGTCTGAAAGCTTTTTACTTGTGCACTTAACCAGCTCCATGTAGCAGAAGCTCAGTCTCCATTCAGAAATACTGACAGTGATGTTTTCAGTGACAACAGTGCTGTGAACAAAACACATATAAGAAGTCAGATACCCATCTGAGGTAGATACTTATACTTTCTTGGCTTTCATGGGTCTATGAACAATTAGCTTCCACACGTGCTCATCTTGTATTGAGAAGCAAGCAGGCCACAAGTATTCTTTTTCAGAGAAAGTGTTGTATCTCACAGAAATTAATGTCTTCTGTAAGGTGGCACAGGATGCTTGGTTTTAAAATATTATAATTAAAGCAAGTAATCATAAAAGATTTGATGTCCATGGATATTTTTATCTAAATTTCTCAGATTTGTATATATTCACAGAGTTTCGTGCTTGCTTTTGACTACAATAGGGTACCTTGTATACCACTTAAAGGCCTTATTACAGTTCTTTCCATGGTGAAAATAAAGCTGTTCACCTGGAAAAACAGATAGTATGAGAGTTTAGGTATATAATATTTATGTTCAAGCTGATCTACAGACAACATACAACAGTGATGAGCTAACTTATGTTGGCAGTTTGTGTCCCCGCTCCACCAGCATTTCAAAATTTACATCTGTAACACAAATGCCCAAGAGCTACAATCAAGCAGAGAAAAAGAAGAAAAAGAAAAAATAAGAGAAAGAAATCAATTTCAGTACTGTCACAATTTTTTTCAATATTCTAAGACAATATCAGAGGAGATTATAAATGAAAAGGCTGATAGAAAAAGCCTAGAATGGAAATTTTCCTGAGGAAAAATAGGGAAAAGACTAATACCCAAACCAATATCCAAATTGTTTAATTAGATCTTTTTCCAACAATTGAATCTATATATATCTAGATGATGGCTACTTAGAAACCCAATCCACAAAGTAATTGGGACAAATCTGAGATACACAGTCTAGCAGCAATTAACTGCATCACCAGGATTCAGTTGTCATGCTTCTGTCAATGCCACTTTTTTTTTTTGTAAATAATGATGCAATTATATAAAAAATGGACAGGCATGATGAAATACATATTCAGATTCGCATATAGACATGCAAACATTAATAGATGATTGCAGGGCAGTCTAAACTTTAATTAGTGATTTTATGACAGCCATGTTTATTTATACCAAATAAGTAATCCATATTCTGATACATTTGTTTAAAATTCTATTTGAAAAAGATCCTTTGCCAAATGATTTAGCAGTTTGTTCAGTTTCTGTCAGAGAAATTGAAGACAATTCTTTGCTGAACATGATTCTTCTTTCCCACTAACAATCTCCAGAGACATTTCTCTCCTACTACTACCTAAAAGTCATAAAGCTGAAAAGTAAACTTCAGATTTTCCTGCACCATCTGTCACCCTTTTTTTGACTTTCCCTCTGCATTATGAGAAATATATTGCACTAATGTCTAATAAGAAAGGAAACATTCTGCACTGTCAATATTTTAGTGTCCTTAACTTTTCACAGGCATTTGGCCCATTAAGGTTACCATCTTCACTCTGGATGTTCTTAAACAATCCACAGTGGGATCCTCCTAACATGGGCATACCTGATGTCCCAGTAGGCCTCCTTTGCCTCTGTCTTCAACAACAGGGTAGACTGTCTTCAAGAAGACTGCTTATCTAAACTAATAGACAGGGATAGGGTACGGTGTAGTTCCCCTATTATCCAAGAGGTACTAGTTAGAGACCTGCTGATCTGTTTGGATCCCCACAGGTCCATGGGACCGGATGGGATTCACCCCAGAGTGATGAGAGAGCTGGCAGATAAGCTTGCTAAACCGCTCTCCATAATTTATCAGAAGTCGTGGACCACAGGTGAGGTCCCAGATGATTGGAAGTCAGCAAATGTGACCCCCATACACAAGAAAGGTTGGAGGGATGACCAGGTAACTATAGACCTGTTAGCCTCACCTCAGTTCCAGGCAAAGTTATGGAATGGTTAGTGCTGAGTGCTATCATGCAAAAACTGCATGGCTGCCAAGAGATTAAGCCCAGTCAACATGGATGTAGGAGGGGTAGGTCTTGCTTGAATAACCTGATCTTCTTTTATGATCAAGTAACACGACTGGTCAATGAGAGGAATCCTGTGGATGTAGTGTACTTGGGTTCCTGGATTTCAGTAAAGCATGTAACACAGTCTCCCATGATATACTCCTGGCTAAGGTGGCAGCAAGGGGCTTTGACAGGAATATTCTATGCTGGGTCAGGAACTGGTGGATGGACGAGCCCAGAGAGTGGTGGTAAATGGTGTCGCATCTAGTTGGCAACTTGTTACTAGTGGTGTCCCCCAAGGGTCGGTGTTAGATCCAGTCCTGTTCAACATCTTCATTGATGATATTGATGATGGGTTGGAATCCATCGTGAGCAAGTTTGCGATGACACCAAGCTTGGAGCCCGTGTCGATTTGTTGGAGGGTAGGAGGGCCCTGCAGAGAGGCCAGACTGGACAGACTGGAGAGATGGGCAGACTCCAATAGGATGAGTTTTAACAAGATTAAGTGTCAGGTTCTGCATTTTGGTTATAGCAACTCCAGGCTGAGCTATAGGCTATAGTACTCTCTTAGAGAGTACTGAGGTGGAAGGAGACTTGGGGGTACTAGTGGACAGCAAACAGCTGAGTCAGCAGTGTGCCCAGGTGGCCAAGAGGGCTAATAGCATCCTGGCCTGCATCAAGAGCTCACAAAAAGTTACTAGCTTCCTCAACACTCACTGACTATCCAGTAGAAATGTTCATCTTTTATTCATTAGTTTTTAAACAACCTCCTCTGTAAACCTTCGATTTATCTGCTTGGGGTTTTTCCTATCTACTCCGTACTTCCATTTTTCTGTGGATTACAACCAAAGGAAGACTCTTGATTTTGATAGGGTTGCACAGGCTCTAAATCAGAGGCCAGTGTAAATGTGCTTCTTTCCAGTGCAGCTAAGGCTGCACCAGTGCAGGCAAATGTCCAGTTTCCCTTCTTTCAGCCTTTTCCTGCCCCAGGCAGAAAGGAACCCAAGATGAATTCCCTGTTTAACATACAGAGATAAGGAAATTTGCTGCTAATTACAGTGGTTAGAATTCCTAATGGGTAGGAAGGGGGTCTCTTGAGCCCTTGCCATTCCACAGGCAATTCTCTTAGGTTGTTAAATTTCCCTGTCCTTTTTCAGAAAATTTCTTAACAAAATTACTAGCAGCCTTTATCAAGCTGATATTGTAATTACTTTTGGGAAACAAATGGTATCTGAGGAAAAAGAAAACCACACTTCCATGCTTAATTTAGTAATGGGAAATGTAGAGAGAGCGAGCTCTTAATAAATTCTCATCTCTTTCACAAGTGGGATGAAACAGAGCACTAAAGCTTCATTTGGGAGGTTAATATTAACAAGCAGAACTGTGACCTTATATCCTAGTGCCTTTACTCTCAGGAGTCCTGAAAAAATTTGACCGCCCTCACAAACTGGAGTGGAGTGTTCGCGCTCAACTGTCCTCTCCCCATCTCTGTAGAAATAAATTATTTCTCTTTTCATGTAGAAGCTCCCATTATGGCTGAAAAACTACTATGTGTAATGAATAACAAGAACAGACCCTGAACTCCTGTCCTAACCCTGCTCTCATTCCTCATGCTAACTGTAGGGAGTGTATTGAATTCTTTGTTTTCTCTCAAGCTTGTAAGACATTTGATGAGGAATTTGTATAGTGAAATCTTTGAGAATCGAGACCAAGAAAGACTGGATCCCACTACAAAGTGAAACAGAAGAATTCTGCCTAATCATGCATCCTTGGAGCAGAAAACCAATAAATAGTTCCTTCCTTTCCTTCAGCTTTGAAAACATCCACCTCTCAATACTTCTTACTGTAGAAGCAATCAGGGTTGTATTCTTGTAATTCTTTTTATCATTCTGGTCTGAATTTCAAACTCTTGAGTAGTTGGTGTGTATCGCAATAATATATGAAGTGTAAGAAATTGTCGACTTCCTACAAGAAAGTGTTTGACTACATAAACTGCATGCTTGTTGATTGACAATTACATGTTTCCAGTGGTTCTGAGTGAAGCCCTAAGTCTCCTCCCACTGACACTGACACTCTGGCTCCCATTTCTTTACCCTGAACACAGTACACTACCAAGGGTTTTTTACAAAACTCACTCACAAATTAATTCTGGGTGTCTGAACACAATTTTATGAATCTGTGCTCTGTCAGAGTATAACCATTCTAGCTCACGCAAACCTAGCTACACTAAAATCAACTGAAGCTGTAAACTATCTCATTTGAGAAAGATGATGCTAAAGAAGTGCCAAACACAAGTTCTTAGTCCTTCCTGGCATATATTTTAAATTCCAACCTTATGTGAGCTATGCTGATTCACATCAGCAGGGACAATGGCATCTTCTGCTTTTAAAAGTTACACTGGGAGATCTCTGGTAACAGCAACTGCATCACACTGGTAGTGCTAAAATTAAAGTGAGACCATGTACGAGCTCTGGGAAAGTACTGACTTTACATCTCCATGCTCACAAATCTAGAAAATGTTTTAAAATGTGCCAGAACATTACAATTCTCTAGTAACTATTTTCCAATCATCCTTTGTAATGGGGATAGGATACTATTGAATGATTGTAAAGAACAACAGAAATTACCAGTAATAAACTTCTCAGATTTAGAGAACGGTCATATTGGGTGCAAAATGCTCCTTTTCATTACAAACAACCATTTGTCTTTAAATGTGTTGCTTTTTTTAAACATAAGAGGACAACTATTCTTGGTTTATTTAGTTGTTACATAATTAAAACAGTAAGAGTCAAGGCATGGAAAGTCGAGAAGAAAAATCCTATACTTCCTTATCTATACTGAAGAAAAACCCCAAAACATTTGTTCCTATTGCAAAATTTTTGTAGGGCAGCAAATTATAGCATATAAAGCTAAACTGAACAACAGGAGACAGAGAGAGAGAGATCAATGTTAAGAGATACTGTGACAATATACTACAGCTCTTAGGACTGTCATGTGGACTTCTGGAAACTTACTTAGAAATTATAGTTAAATCTAACAGTTTAATCAAACATTGTTACACACTTCTCAGTTGTATGTCTGCACAAGGAGTTAAAGTTATTTACTTGAAATCCTAGCTAGCTGGAGAGGTCTCAATGGACTGGAGGGTGGCAAATGTGACACCCATCTACAAGAAGGGCAGAAAGGAGGATCCAGGAAACTATAGACTTGTCAGTCTGACCTCAGTGCTAGGGAAAGTCACTGAACACGTCATCTCAAGTGCTATTGCACCTTACATACAGGACAACCAGTGGATCAGGCCCAGCCAATATGGGTTTATTAAAGGTAGGTCCTACCTGAAGAACATGTTCTTGTTCTATGACAGAATAACCTGATTATTGGATGAGGGAAAGGTTGTAGATACTGTTTACTTGAGCTTTTGAAAAGCTTTTGACACTGTTCCTTATGGAATTCTCCTTGATAAGCTGGCTACTCATGGCTTGGACGAGCATATAATCTGCTGGATAAAACACTGGTTGAATGGCTGGGCACAAAGAGTGGTGGTTAATGGAGTTAAATCCAGCTGGCAGCCTGCCACAAGTGGTGTGCCTCAGGGCTCAGTGTTGAGACCATCTCTGTTTGACATATTTATTGATGATCTCGATAAGGTCTTAGACTGTATCACTAGTAAGTTTGCAGATGACACTAAGTTAGGTGGGACTGTCCATCTGCCAGAGGGTAGGAAGGTTCTTCAGAGAGGCTTGGATAGACTGGAGTAATGGACCAATGTCAATGGCATGAGCTTCAATAAGGCCAAGTGCCAGGTTCTGCACTTGGGCCACAACAACCCCATGTAACTCTATAGGCTTGGGGAGGTGTGGTTGGATAGCTGTGTGGCAGAGAGAGAACTGGGGGTTCTAATTGACAGGAAGATGAATACAAGCCTGGGTTGTGTTAGAAATAGTGTGGCCAGCAGGAGTAGGCAGGTTATCATCTCCCTGTATTCAGCACTGGTGAGGGCATATTGTGTCCAGTTTTGGGCACCTCAATGCAAGAGATGTGGAGGTGCGGGAGTGCTGGAGCAGATGCAGAGGCTAGCAAGTAAGCTGGTGAAGGGCCTAGACAATAAATCTTATGAGGAAAGACTGAGAGAGCTGGGGCTCTTTAGTTTGAAGAAGAGGGGACTGTGAGGAGATCTTATCACTCTCTACATAGAAACTACCTGAAAGGACATTGTGAAGAGGTTGGTGCTGGTCTGTTCTCACAAGCAGTTAGTGATAGAACAAGAGGGATGGTTTCAAGTTACAACAGGATAGGTTTCGACTAGATATTACAAAGAATTTTTCACAGAAAGGGTGGTCAAGCACGGAAAAGAGCTTCCCAGGGAGGTGGTTGAGTTGTCATCCTTGGATGTGTTTAAAGAAATTGAGGAAAATGGTTTAGAGGTGAACTTGTAAGGTAGGGTAGATCGTTGGACTTGATGATCCCAGAGGTCTTTTCCAACCAGATTCTGTGATTCTTATACAGTTTATTCTTCTGCTTGATCTGCAGAGTGTGAGATGATTCAGAAGAAGTGAATTGGTGGTTTTAAAGTGCTGATTTTTTCACAACATATGTATTCTCTGTATGCAACTGAAAGTATAAAAACATTCAAAATGGAAAAGAGTATTTTAAAAAATGCAAAAAGTTTGCCATATGTTTTTACTCACTAAACATTTCAGTGATAAAACTGTTAATGTCTTTGGATACCAAATAATGTCATTGAATCTCTTAAAATCTCTTCTGTAAAAATTTTCTGAAAATCATTTGGTATACAGGAACATTTACATCTTAAGTGTCTATTCTTGCCTAAAGGCATAAGATTATATTTTTAAAATAATTACAGATTTTTCAATCAGAAATAATTAAGGTGTGTGATCATCCATTTTAGTACCCATAGTTTCACAGCACTATATCATCATTGCCATTGAAAATGATCATACTAATATCACAGCAAACATTCTCAAAGTATTTTCCATTTTTAAAGATAAATTATTACTGTGCTTAAAACCCCTCCCTTACATTCCATGATATCAGAAAAATATTGTCAGAACAAACAACTTGAAAAGAAAGAGCTGAACAGAAACCTCTGTATTATGAATGCACTAGTGTAGTGATATAAACTAGCTAACACGTACCACTAGGTAAAGAGTACTATGCTGAAGATGTGATAAATGATTTAGCAAGCTTTTGAGAAGGAATAAGGAGGCATATTTTGATTTATGTCTCCACCACAGCATTCAACAAATAAAATGTCTTTCATGTGGTAGCTCTTAATTGTTTCCAGGTAGAACAGATACTCTAGCAATGCTTACTAATGGAAAAGAACTTGGTTCCACATTTTCACCATGTCTGTAGAGGACTAGGATTGTATGTGGGTGTGTGGAGAAAGACTCCCAAAGTCTTTCTTCTGCTTTGCAAGCAGAGTAAAAGTTGTTTCAGATTCCAGTTAGCAGTAACAATTTTACTTTACAGCCACAACTTCCTAATTTTTTAATGAGACTACGGTAAATCTTGTTGATTTACACTTAAAAAAAAATTAGTAATAGCCATATAAGTGAAGAACAGAGTATTAAGTTTCCTTAAACAGGTGTGAATAAATAGAAAGGGCCAGAACTCTGAGGAAGCCCATCAATTTGTTTAGTTTTCTGTTTTACAGTGTTCTTGCTCTCTGTGTAGCCAGACATTGTACAGCTTGTTCAACAAGGAACTGAACTGCTCAGCAGACACCACATTTCTGCAGTGATACAAGCTTTTAAATCCATTGCTTCCAACTAAAATATTTCTTATTCTATTCTGACTGCTGAGGATAGTTTTGAGTACTGAGCTACTGGTGTTTCTGCACTTCTCATGGTCACAGAAGTGAGTCCTTGTCCCTTCCAGGAGACATTATTTGAAAATTAAAGGTCAGAATATGTCTTGTGAACTAAGTGCAGCTAACATGACAAACAAATCCAGTTCCATGAAGTAACTTAGGACCGAAGAACCACTAAATCAAGATGACCAACCATCCATCATGACAGTATGATATCAATCTCTAAGTAATTTTTCATCCACTCTGAGGGAATATAGATGCTATCTAAAGTACAAATTTATTCCACCTTAAAACTCTAATTGAGAATTCTTAATTTTGTGTTGAAGCTAATGAAGTATGAAATTAATATATTTGTTACTCTCAGTATATTCAAAGATCCTCTTGTTCCTTTTACGTAATAATTTTCAGTATGACATGATATTGTAGAGAATAACATTAGGGTGTCTACGACTGAATGACATGACAAAGACCTAAAAAGCATAGCCAGCATTCAGAGAAGATTTCTGATTAACTGCTTCTTCCCTATTGGAAATACAGAAATCGTTAAGATGTAAAATCCAAATGTAAATCATAGCAACAACCACAGGAGAGGAAAGCAGATGAAAGGTAAATAAACTGTATTTGAAATTATTTTAGATTGCATTCTAGATGTAATTTAGAAGGTCAAATTTAGAAGTTCTTGTTGCCTATGCAATCACTGGTGAGAGAACAGTTACTCAAAGAGGCATTATGTAACACAGTATAGACTCTAAAGCATCTTCCCTGCAGATGACAAAGCCACCCCGTTTCACTAAAGTGATACTGTTTAAGACTCCATAATAGTCTTTTGGCCACAAGTATTACAGTATTATTGAGAAATGCATCAATATTTTAATGTGCCACATTTCTACATGTTAATCATTTTCCATATTGAGTCCCTAGGAAACTTTTCTCTTACCCTCTACTGCAATATTGTACACTGAAGTACTGTGACTGAACTGAGAGAAAGAAAGAAAACAAAGGCATCTACTAAGGTAAATAATGTGCTTCTCACAGGCTGCAATGGCATTGCATCATCCATCTATACATGGCTTTGCAGGCATTCAGTATACAGATTTATAATAAACTGTGCTCTAATTGCTAAGATTTTATCCCACATAAAAAAAATACTTGTAATTAAAGTAAAATGTAATTAATGGGGTTTCTTTCAGTTTTCAAAGAAGTGTATATGTCAGTCACCAGTAAATTTTACTAGTCAGGTACAAGTAGCAGTAAACCAGAGACAGCTGTTTTATGTGCTCTTAAGGCACTTTTAATACTGAAAAATGGAGAAAAAGTGATTGATTTCCAGAATATGAAATGCTATTAAGGACATTTAGATCTTCATCATGTGACCTATTTTGCATGACATTAAAACAAATAATCCAATCATACTAGAGATGTAACAGCAATCATGTGATGTCCATCATATTAGATGTGAGGTTCCTATCCCCATAGCAACATCTGTAGCACTTATGGTAATCACTTTAAATTAACCTTGATATGAAAATATGCCCTAGGGATAATGCTGCTGTTGTGGCAGTTCAGAGGAGTAGCATGATTTTCTAATAAAGCTCCACAGCAAAAATAAGGGTGATAATGAGATGTCCTGTTAGGACTTTTTTTTTTAATATGCTCTGGTTAAACTGAAACATTACTACTAGCATCAGGATAATTATAACTATCATGGATAATGAGCTGTCTTATTGATTACTACCCTATCTTAACTTACTGTGGTTAATTTACAGTGTGTACACAAATTCAACAATTTCAAAGGTAAGAAGCTGACATGGCATCTTAAAACATACTTCATATTTTAATACTGCACCTTTTCTTTAAAGATAATAAAATAAGACCAAATGTGTATTAGCTTTCTCCAGTAAGACTCACACATTACAAGTGCTAACCTATAATCATGAAGTACTTGGACTACAGTCTAGTCCAAAACCTCTTCAGCTTTTGATCTGAACTTCTATGGTAAGGAGTCAGCTTAGAAGAGCAGAGGATGAACTGTTTGTTGTCTAAGTTGCCTGTGGTACCCTTAGTTAAAGACTTTTGAGCTCTACTGACAGTTTTATAATGGGAGGTCTTTGCGTACATGAATTTGTCCTCACATGAGAAGGAAGCACCTGAAGAGTCTGCTGGAAAATGGTGGCTGGGACATATGGCAAGAGTATAGCAGAACTTGAGAAATACTGTTTCAAAAACTGAAATCCAACATACGGAGATAGGCAGAAGGTAATGTAAGTTTATCTGGAATTAAACCCAAATTAGTTCTTGTGTTCTTTAACTGTCTTACTTTTTTTTTTTTTTTGTTAACTCGTGCAGCACACTGGCTGCCTTCTGAAGTGGAGTGGTGAAAAGAGGACCATCAGGGACACCTCAACCAGCCCTGGAGCTCTTGGAAAAATAGCTGGGAGGAGCCTATGTAGAGGCAACCATGGGCAGCCATGCTATAAGATCATACCTAGGGTGACTTTGCCACCAAGGTAAAGTTGTTGGTTCCAGGCCCCATCCCTGACTACAACCCAGCCTCTAGGCTGCTTTCCCTGCTTTTATTTTCATACCTGTTAGTTATATTTTAGTGTCTATTTTACATGCATTTATTGTTACTGCTTAAAGTTTACAGGCCTGTATTTCACAGGAGCTTTTAAATGATAGTGCTGTGGTATTTACTGCCTTCTTTCATGGCAACTAGTTTTAATTAGAACAGGCAAGTAGCAGCATCATTTGTCTGGCATAGTAATAGTTATATTTTTTTACATGAGAGAATATAGATATTACAAATACCAGCTGACTATTAGGTTAACAAGAGAGTCCAATACAAGGTAGGTAAATGTAACAAGTAGAGCAATCCAAAATTTTTTTTTTCTTTTCAGTACTTCCATATTGCTAGCCTTGCAGCAAGCAAGTGGTTAGCAAGTGGCTTCCGTTTATACCACAACAATTACATCCTGTGGAATTAAAATTTGATTTTCTGTTAGCTCATGAAGATCCAGTGTTGGCTTTCTTTTCTCTGATGTAAAGGCAAGAAAACACAGTGGAGCCTCTCCATAAACTTTACTGGACAGTAAGTCAACACATAAATACGCAACAGTGACAATGACAGAAAGCAAGGACAGGAGCATTCTGACTGTCAGTAGGGAATCTCAGTATAAGACAGCAGTGCCATAGTTTTTTATATTCTAGCCATTGAGAAATGAAGAGGCACACTGTGAGCTGGAGTTATTTGTTGTTAACGAACCATCCCTCTAGCTTAAAACACAAACTTCAGCAGTGAAATTACACAATTGGCAGCAATGCCTGAAACTGCTGCCTGAGTAAACTCAAAGTGCCAGCCAAAACTCCCACCGTGCTTTCCTCTCACTGTGCGAAAAGACTATCGAAATGAGCCCATGCCGCTCCACCGCAGAGCCAGACCACATCTGAAACAACATTTTCTGTGTCCAGCCTGGGTCTCAACAAACCAAGTTCTTCATCATTACAGGAGTGACACCAAAGCACGAGGGGTTATTAATTCATACATGTCTCAGCAAGGAGTCTTTTTTGCAGCCAAGTAGTTGTATGGTGAGATGTATGGTGGTCAGAAAAGAATCAGTCAGTCTTCCCACTTTTCCTCACAATCTGTCCTGGTTTGAGTCATAATAAAACCAATTATGTTCAGTGATTTTACTTTTCATCTCAATTTCTTATAAGTAACTGCACTTTCTGAAGTGAACAGCATATTTCTGCAGACAGTGGCTGCTTATACAGGTGGTAACACTCGATGTTTAATCTTACTACCAGGAGTTGCTATGCAGAAAGGCTATTGCTTACAGCTTCTATGGGGACCAAGATCACTACTAAAACCTGTGTGCTACACTACAGTGCAGCAAATGAAAGGCTTCACTTCACCTGTGAGAAAGCTTAGATGGGACAGGTGACCCTAAATTGATCAACAAGTTGTTCCATCACACATATGTCATATTCAGAATAAAGCTGAGGGACCACAAAGTCAGCTCTTTTCTCTCTGGCGCTATTCCCTCGCCTGCTTCCCTCTTTGCCCCTTTGGTGGCTGGTGTCTGATGGGAACTCTGTCCATTCTGACTTTGATTCCAATCTGTGCATTCCTGAATCCAGCTCCTACATTCAGTTCCTGTCTGCTGCTGAGTCCAATCTGGGAGTTCTCTGGGTCTGCATCAGAAGTGACGATGATTTAATTGCCAGCAGGGGGGGTGGGTTCAGTATTGCTTTTGCATGTATTTCATATTATCATTCTTTTCTTTAAAGCTGTTTTAGTTTCCTTTTCCAATCCATAAGCACTTCACCCTTACTTTCTTTATCTTCCCCTCTTGGGGAGGGAGGGGGCTTAAGAGACAGCATCTGTCATTTATGTTGTGGCCAGCCCAGGCTCAATCCATTACACAACCACACAGAACACCCCATGCTCCTTGACAGAAATTATATAGAGCTGATAACAACTGCTGACTTCTGATGTGGGGTTTTCAATTAAAAGGATAAAGCTAATAATACTTCCTAAAAATGTATAAATTTTCTTCACTGTAATTTATATAAGGTTTCACTGGGTTTTTTGGTAGAGAAGAAAAAAAGCAGGTTTTAACTTAGAATACACTCCCTGGGTATGAAAAAACAACACTTTTGGCCTTTTCTGGATTATCTTCCATTTCCTAGAGGAAAAAAAGTCCAAACATTTCTATCTATTAGACTAATTAGTCATCTTTAAAGGAAAAATTCAAAAGTTCAGTTTGGATTCTCAATACATACAAATAACAGATCATATATTCTTGATATATAAAGCCAAGCTCCAAGATATAAACTGCAAGATCCTTGGATCCAAGAACCAGTCACATTTATCTGTAAAGCACCAGACACAGTTCCCATGTTTTATAAACTCCAAAGTAGTAATGAGAACTTTGGGAAGACTTACAAGAATGGTTTTTGTTTGTTGTTTCTTTTCCTATCAGCTAAAGACAAATGAAAGCTAGAATAACTGAATTGCTTTCAGATCACAAAGTGCATGATACCACAACTTACACACACACACTGCAAACTAATGCTTTTTAAAACCAGAAGAGGTTTTTCGTTTGGGTTTTTTTAATAAAGTACTTCCAATTAATTATTTGAACTCCTCCTTCCTCCATATGGGGACAAATTCCAATCTCACAGAAGATTGTGGAAAAACAGCTTTAAATGGGCCCCAGACCTAAATAAGATAAAGAATAAGATAAAGTCTTATTTGTTAAGACTGGAATTGTGTGGATGTTGAGATGGTCTGTAAAATGCAAATAAATAAAACTCTTGTTCCAAGCTGCATGAGCTTTTTGTATCAGTTTTACTTCTCTGAGCATACAAAGCAGTCTTCTTTCCCTCCTTGCTCATTACCTACAACACTCATTCTCTGATAGATGACCTTTTAAAAATATTGATAATGCCACCATGGCTATTGTGACCTGCCAGAGGGACCACCTAATTTGACAGGAATGAAAGATTCACTGTGACTGACATGGTTAATAAATTTTGTGGTAAGAACATGAATGTATGTTTACTTAGGCTTCAGGCAGACTCTTGTATTTCAAGTGAATGCTGTGTGAAGTAATGCTCAGTTCTGTTGACACAGATTTTGTTGGAGTCTTCCCTAAGACTATTGTGCTAGAAAATATGCCTGTGTGACACAGGTTAGGGCTGGGCTGGCCACTAGAAAATGACAGATGCTCTCCATTAACCTCTCTCCCTCCCAAAAGGGAAGAGAAAGGGAACACGGGAGAGAGAGAGACTTATAGATTGGAAAAGTAAAACTATAGTGAAAATTATAGCAGTAATAAGGAATATATACAAATATTGAACCCAACCCTCCTAACAGACAGTTACATCACTGTCACCACTGATAGTATGGGCAGGCACTGAGTAAGTCCCAGTGTGAACACTAGCAGACAGAAATTGAATGTAAGAACTGGATTCAGGAATGCACAGATTGAGATCAAAGATAGAATGGATAGAGTTCTTCTTGGATAATGACCATTGAAGAAAAGAAGATTCATTCCTCAGCTTTATACCAAATAGGACATGTACAGGATGTAAAACCTTGGTCAGTTTAGGATCACCTGTCTTGTCAACTCCTCCCACTTACAGCCTTTCACTTACTGCACCCCAATATACCACACAAGATTTAGCAGTCACCTTGGTTCTCACAGGAGTGAGCATAAGCAAAAGTCTTCCTTCATCCCAATCTGTGGTAGTAAGTATAAACATCAAGCATCATCACTTTTAGAAACAGACACTGTCTGAAGAAATATGCTGTCAACTTCAGAAAGTGCAATTACTTTTAAGAAATTGAGATGAAAAATCCAATCAGTGAACAGAATTACTTGTGTTCTAACTCAAACCAGGACACAGTGTCCCAAACCAACCTAGTGATAGGGCACAGATTATTAATGCAAAAGAAATTTTGAAAACCCAACTCTAATTTTTGTGTCTATTCTGAGTGAGTGTGATACTGGAATTGTTTTTTGAGGGAGGATCAATGAGTTGCTGCTGACAGGTAAACACTTAAAAAGTGTTAATGTTTACAAAAGATGGTCACTTGGAGAAAGCACCACTGTATGCATGGTTGGCAGCATAGAGAAAGAAAAGTAAATGTAGGTGAAAAAGCAGAACAGTAGTAAATGCAGGTGAAAAAAACAGAATGGGAAAATATAGATGGCAATTTTGTACTGCTATAACTGACGATGAAAATGAACTAGTTGAGTTTCCTTTTATGTTTTCCTTTTGCTTTTTCCTTGCCACCATGAAAGTAGCATGGTCTCATAAATTGTTGATCCTGATAGAGTTGAAATGGATGGTAAAAAGTCTGTCAAGAGTATTCAGCAGCCAAAGCAGGTTATTTGTCAAGACAGCTAGTACAATTTTCAATAAACACCTGCAATGGAAGATAAAATCTCAGAAGGTTCTGTATACAGGGAATAATTTCAGTTTAAGTGCATCTTACAAACCCTTTCCTGAAATGGGACTAATTCATACTGAGAGGGTAGAAATTTCACATCATTACAGTAAGAGACAAAATATAAAGGTATAGCCTCAGCCTCACTTTAAGTCCATTTCTACAAATACCGGCCAAATCACTTCTACATACTGCTATCTCCTGTGGTAACGCTCCCTACATCAGCTTTGCACTGCCCAAGGCTAATGTTTTGGAGAGATGAGGCTTTTTTAGTTAACGTGTACTAATAAAACTGCTCAAAGTTATACTCAGACACTAGAAAACCTGCTGAAGGTTGTATTCCTAAATCAAACAAATTGTTATTGCATGGCAATTATTTATGCTTTGTTCTGAAAACTACATGGTGCATAATAATCACGTATGCTCTTACTCAGTAGCTTGCCACTTTGCTGAGTTAGTCAGCAAAGGGATGGGTCAGGAATGGTGCAACTACAGCTGGAAATACATCTGTCTGTGTCACCTTCACACCATATGTAGAGTTGCATTGTTATTTATTCAGTTTTTCTAGCTCTTACTAAAATCCTTCCTGCAGATGTTGGAATTGCTGTCAGAAGAACACACAAAAAAGATCCTTATGCTCTCCAGCCTCTCCCACCATCAGCAAATGACAGTTATTACTGAGTACATGCCAGAACATTAATTTTATCCTTACTGAAAGTCCCAGCACATGTCTTTCTCTAGCTCTACTTTTCTACAGATGCAGTGATCAAAAGAGAATCTCAACTTTTAAGACTAAGTTCTTTTTCTTAAAGAAAATCAACCAGGAAGGCAGATGATGAGATTATCAAAGGAATGAATAACTAGGACTCCAAAGGGCTTGAATTATTTTCCTTTGATATGCCAGTGTGGACAGAACAAAGGCCATAGGAGGTGGTTCAGCAATTGATAGGCCATTTGTGTAGGGCAAGAATAAAAATTTTACATTTAAATTGTTATACACAAAAAACCCCCATTTATATGGCAAATCCTTTGTGTTGTTCTTGATAACCAAACTCCCAAAACTTTTCCTGTGGATTTCTTTAAAAACCAACAATTATCTCAAGAAGAAAATGCATTTTCAAAAATAATCAAACAATAAGTATGAATCCCATACTTTGCTTTTGAGTAATAAATTGCCATGTATTTACTCATAGTATTTAAGATCTATGTATTTTTATAAACATGTTCTCTCTGACTGCGACTATTTTGAAGAACTGTCCAACTTGAAAATTACCTGTGAACTCTTTCCTACTCTTTTTAAATTATTGTCACAAAAGACAATACATAAGATCCTAATGGATTCTTCTCACCCATAAACAACACCTACTAAATGTATACACACTCACACACATGTGTATATATATATAGACATATACATGGATTTGGAGGTAAAAGAGAAACGATCAATATATTTTCCTACATTGTCATGATCTTTGTACTAATAAAAAAATGTAGCCTTAGAGTTGAAGAGACCAGCTTTTACATTTTCCAGCAATATTAACACTCAGCCATTATAATAGCATTTAAGGTAATGGAAAACACAGTCCTCATTAGAATCCTGTTTTATACTGTAATAATAAAATGAAAAATAACTGATATATTATTTGGGCAGCAGTTTCAAAAGGATTCAGTAGTTGTATAGCTGACTAGGTGGAGCCTGATCAAACCTTTAAAAAATATGCTACTTACCCCAACCTTTTTTCACCTTCAAGAAAACATATAGTGAATGAAATCCTGACCTAAATCTTCAGCAACTTTACTATTGTGTTCAGAATTGATAAAACAAGTCCTACGATAGTCTGTTTATGTTTATCTTCAGGAGACATTGATAAAGTATTGGAGATTGGAGATTTTACTGAATCAAATTATTTAAGAAATCAGAAATGTTACCTAATTTCCTACTTATATTTGCTTGTTAGTTGGCTTGTCATTTTTATTTTTTCATGTAGGAAAAACAATATAGGAGGAGAAATATTTAGATTGTTGATTTAGAGTCTGTTTTACTTCTGGTCTCTCAGCAGGCAGAGAATGCAGGGAGGGTTAGGTTGTCTGAATAAAATTGTCAAGTGGGATGTGATGAGAAGTATAATGAAGACCACTTCAGGACTATTTGACTATTGTCTTTATTGGCAAAAAACCCTCTTGCCACTCTCTGACAGAGTAGGCAACAACTGTGAAGCAGCAGAAGAAAAAGCACTATCGAAAAGAAGGATTATAGGAACTATCTAGAAAACACTGGTATTGGATAAAATATAGAATTAAAAAACATGCCAAGTCACATTTCAAATTCAAAGGTTCTCAAGGGAAAGGATCTCCTTAAGGAGAGCACAACTGACAGCCAGCCTCTGATTTCTCCTGCTACACAGGTTCACGTCTGACAGAGCCACCTGCCCAGGAAAAGGTATCCACAGGTAGCGTGGACAGAAGGAATTCCCACAGGACAAGACCACAAGGCCACAATTCTCACAGACAACACCACTAACAGGCTGATGGTCTCTAGGAAGCCCAGAAATGCTGTTGGTCATGGGGTAGAGACAAGGGATGTGAGACAGCATTAGTACTTCAATCAGACAGCTTATTTACACGCTGATAATCTGTCACTGATTGAACAGAGGACTATTTGCATAACATAGGTTTTCTAGCAGGATACTAGGAGATGAGCAAAAATGAGTGCCATGAGGGCTCGAGAGACATCTGAAAACTTGAAAACTTCTAGTAATTTCCAGTTCCAAAAAGAAAACATCCTTATAGCTGCAAAGCCAGGACTGCTTACTCCTTTGCTGACAGGGGTGAACAATGATCAGCAGGTAGGTCCATTAGTACTTCATATCTGCAACAGGAATGTAAAGAGAAGACAACTGCCTGTGTATGAAATCTTCTAGTGCTTGACAGTATACAGTAAACTAATTGACTGTTAATAAACCAATAAGAAATGTGAACACAGTTTTTGAGAATTGCGAAGTTATCAAGTCACAAGCAGTACTTTAACCTCATTTCAGATCCCATGGAGCCCAATTTCCCTTCCCAAAGAAAATGAGTTGAGTTGGACTAAGTAATTTTTGCAAGTTATGTATCTTCAATATAACCCATCATGAATTTAAGAAAACTTTAAATGCATAAGCAGGTTGCTTTCAGAGATCCTTACTGCAACACAGTGTGAACATTTTATTCAATGTGGAGGTATCATCTTCCTATTTGTCAAAAATAGCTAAAAATTAAAAAAAATGCTAATCAAACACTGTAATTCAGCATCTTAGGGATAACCAGACTATTCTGGATTTCTACTAAGGAAGAAGTGGCAGAGCTTAGGCATCTCTCTCTTACACTCCAAATTTGATACAAAACATTCCAATAGAAAAATCTTTTAAAGATTAAAGGTTCAGATTGCTTGGATGTCATAATACTTTGTTATGAATCCATTTAGTACCACCTATTGAACATCAACAGTTGGGGGCTCATGTTTCTTCATATACTAGGCTCTTTGATCATATGACATTTCCTATGGTGCATCTCTTTATGGCAGATTAATTTCTCTCAGCCGGAGGACAGATGCAGCATAGTGAAAAACCTTATGCAGAATCATATGGACATGAAAATCCTAAACAGCAGCTCACTGTAGACATTCGGGCAGCTCCCACAAATTGCAAGTGTAACTAACTCAGAACTTTTAATTGCAGGTCACACAAAAGAAAGCAAATTGTTCATGTCAAAATTACTGGTTTTCCATAGAAAGTATGAAATTCAAAAGGAAACCACACATCCATATAACCACAGCAGTAAAACTCAAGTTCTGATTAGCTACACTAATATCATAATAAATAAAACTGTAAGATATTATGTCTCACTTTTGCTTCATCGCAGTAGTATATCTACATAGCATTATAAGTGTACCACTGACCTCTTCTATGATTCTAGGTTCTGTAGGATAAAACAAAGTTTATTAATCAGCTTCATTTCCTAGTGATGGACTGAAAATACAGTAACAGTTATTGGTATTCTCATCTTCTTTGAGGCAGGACAGCTTCACATTACAGGGGTTATAAATGAACAGTTAGAATTTTTGTTTATGGATTGCTAACTTAAGTTTGAAAAATCACTAGGAAACACCCAAGCAGAGCCATAAAAAATCAGTTACTATCTACACTAGCACTTTGACTACTTGCAGAGTTGTAACGTGTTAATTACAAATCTCCTCAAGGCTGTAAAGGTGTTAGAGTATCACACAAATCACGGTGATTTGTATAGATAATGTAGAATCTGAACTGTAAATGTCAAAGGAGAATGACCCTTGATCTATCCTTCAAAAGACATTAGCTCTGGGAAGTTACCTTGCTGGACTAATTCCAGGTAGGTATTATGGAATATGTTCTAGCAGACAGACTCACTCAAGTTCAAGGAATACATTGTCTCCATATTTTGTGGAGTTTCAGCTCCAGATTCACTTTCTGGCCATGGCCTTAAATGCCCATTTCAGAGCCTTGGAACATCTGTAATGCAGGAATGCTCTGGCTCTGCCTCCTCATGTCTTTTCATCCAAGGACTTACCCAAGGATTAAGGCATCATCAACAAGGTAGTTAAAATGATCTTAAGACACCAATGTTCTGATGTTGGAGAACATGCTTTATAGATAAATAGACATAAAACTGAGGAATTATGAATATGTTTGGTAGGTATTATGGTTTAAAAAATCAAGAGGAGGGGAAACTACTTTTCCTTCTCTCTTTCCAATGGCAGCATGACAGAAGGATCTGCACAACTCTGATCGTTTCTTGCATTAAGCAAGAATTTTCAGTGAAAGACAAAGTTGCTTCCCCAATGCATGACAGATGGAAACCTCCAATAAAGTCAGCAGAGGACTCTCTGTTGCCTCAGTAGACAAGTATGTAAGGAAGAAGAGATATGTAAAATATGAAGTAAAGGCAGTGATTTTGGATTATCTTGATATCTAATTTTATTTTGCTTTAATCTAAGCTTAAACTTCATATCAGAAAAAAAACACAAACCAAAAATAACTAAACAAAAATAGAAGAAAATCACACACACAAAAAAACTTTGGTCTTAAAAAATGCTTCCCAGATTTTAAATGCATTTTTTCCCTATATTTCATGTATTCTTTAAATTATATTAATATAATTTAGGGATGTATTCCCAGACTTACCAATTTTAAAAGTCTTTGCATCAAAACAATATTTGGATTTATAAAGTGTGTTGTCCTGATTTTCAAAGATAGTAAATGTATTTATTCACCTTGGAGCCAGTGGGTAAAGTCAGAATCAGCTATGAATAACAAGCATTTATGAAGAACAGACCACTTATTGGAATGCCTAGAAACACACAGCAATTTAAATTAAATGTCGGTACCAGCATTTGAAAACGTTGGCCCTGGATCACAAAGACAAAAACAACTCTAGGGATGCCATTAACTGGATTGACCTCTTGTGTGCATAATTGGCACTAAGGCCAAAAAAGCCAACAACTGTACCTCTGGAAATTTAATTTACTAAGGACACTATAAGATGGTTTTGTTATGAACCTCTGATTATTATGAAAGCACTGATTGCATGGCCTGTTTCCTTAGAAACTAACCAAAAGATGACATGTTGTGTTGACTTTCTATTATACATTCATAACATCATCTTTCAGTTCTATGTCATAAAGAATTTATGTAGGACGTTAATCATGCAGGACCATTAAACTGTTATCTCATTTTGTGATAATTGTTTACTGCTATAAATGGTTCATGTTTTGTTCCAACAGTTGGACTGTGACTAAAATGCATCCTCAGAGTAGTGTTGGCAAAGAAGATTAACTTCTTCAGAGAGAAGTATAAAAGTGGGGGAGAATCCTATTATTTTGTATGACAAAATACGATTTATTAAAACCATGTAATTTCATCATGAAGTGGACCAAATGAAGCAATGGCAAAAACAATCCTAACCTGCTCACAGCTATGTGCATCTGATGAAGAGTGCTATGGAAGAAAATTTTGCAAGATCCTCATGTTAATCATGTACCTGGCCTCTTTCCCAAAACATAATGAAGAAGGTATAAAACATTTTCCTTTTTATAACTGCTTAGAACAAGGTAGCATTCAATTCGAAATATAACAAGACTGAAGTGCAAAATATAGAAGTGATTCTGAAGGAAAATTCACACCGCAAAAAAAAAATAAAAATACAGCAAACCTGTCCCCCCAGCACAACTCAGCTAATCAGAGTTATGTTGGGCAATGCAATGATTTGTCACCTGCTTTTAGATTTCCTTATTGACTCCTGTGTGGAATAAGAATGGGATCAATTTAAGGCAGTCCTTTAATCCCAAGGGTTCCATCAGTAATGCTGCTGTCTGTTACTGCTTTCTAAATGGAATGCAACAATACATTTTTTGGTAGCAAAGTGTCTATTTTATGAGCATAATAAATAGCAATGGCCCTTTAATGACAACTTTAGTTTTGGCCATTATGGAACATTTTAAGTGCTTAAAACACTAATGGGAGCTATACAGTGTTAATTATACTTAAGATATCGGAGCTGTACACAAGAAGTACTGCAACATTAAGTAAAACACTTCTGCTAATCCTAATTATAGCATGTACAGAAGAGATAAGAGAAATCAAGTGCTCCTTTGCAGCAAGTTCTTAAAATAGTAGAGACAGGAAGGACAATTTGTCTGGAAAGACACTGGAAGCACCTTTTAGTACAGGACCTGATCCTTATTTTCACCACTTATATACAGAGCTACTTGCACCAGTTCTGCCACATAGAACCTGGCCCTGTAATCAGCCCTGTGCAGGGCTAATCTATGCCCTGTCAGAGCTAGATGGGCTCTGTATAAACATGAATCAACACACATACATTAATCTGAAAAAGCAGACTGCAGACTTTAAGAATACAAGGTTGAAGGGCAGGCTGAGCAAGAAAGTCTTGATTCACCTTAACTAACTCCTTGTGTTCAATTCCGGTGCCAATGTTCAGAGGGAAATGTCTGGGCCATTTTTATACCCATTAGGTAATTTAGGGTGATGCAGATCTTTCTGTGGCAGCTATTCATGCATGTTTATCCTTACAGACCCCAGAAGAAATGTAAGATGACTATGCTCCACTTTACACCTCAAATAAAACTAGGTAATAGATTAATTTAGCCTAACTGTTTGCAATAAATAGCACTCTCAACTTATCTGTGTGTTTAAGCACAGGTACCTTTTCACGTGCTCATGCAAGTTAGGGAGTGCAGACATTTTTTGAAGAGAAGGAGAAGAAATAAGAAAGTCTTTCAAAACATACAAGTAACATTAATGCAGATAAAATCTGCAAACATTTTCACTTGGGCTGTAGTCCTAATGCTGTTCTAATTAAAACACCAGTATGACAGCACTGTCTTTACTTGTTTAGGTTTATGGTTTGGCTCTGCTTGATTCTCAAAGGCATCTAAAAGGAAAGACTGATTGTGTAAAAACCCCTATGTTTAGATAACTGCTCCTTCCTTCTCTGTAGACCTTCTCCACAGTCATGTACGTCATAGTGCATTCAACAACTTTGTTCAAGGATGGTGCACAATCAGTCTGACAAGCCTGTAACTATTAGGAATGACCATCATCTGCAACTACACAGGGTAGACATGAGAAGGCAAAGCATGGCACCTTACTTAAATTTGCCTAAGGCTTTTGTCTCTGTCCTAGAACTTAGGACAATCAGTTCAATTCCTTCAGTAAGTAATAACAGCAAACATAAAATGATAGCTAAGGCCACCTTGATGATCATTACTTACCATACTAACAATTCTAGATTAATATAAAGCAATTTACAGCCTCTGCAATATGTAAATACAGCAATTGGTGGAAGTTGGTAAAAAAAACTATCTTTGCTGTGCTAATGGCTATCCAGGGATCTGCTCTTTTGGAAGGGTCACAAACATCTGACAGAAATTACTGAAAAGCATAGAAAATGAACATGTTCAATGAAAGCACAATTTAAAATATAATGGATTTTAATTCTATGCGATACAGTCTGATGGCTTACTGTTTCAATGTATTTAAAAAAGGTGACAAGAGGCTTCAGCACTGCTCTAAGTACCGACTGGATCACTAGCAAAACCCAAACTGCCTCCTCTCCTAATCATTCAAATGTGCCTGTTGTAAGCTTTATTTCTGTTCAGACTTCAGATAGCAACTGTGCCATAACAGTATGACTATGTTGATATTACTATGCCAATAACACAAAGTGCTATTTTCCACCCTTGTTAGCCCCCTCCTTTACAAAAAGTTCCCCAAAGTTACCAGCATTTCAGTCATCACTATGATTTTGGTTCCAAACAGAGAAAAACATAATCTTCTGAAAGCAAGTACAACCTTGAAGCAAGGTCAGTCAATTTGTCATGGCTACAGCTAAATGTTTTATCTACAAGTTTGCCAGCACATGCTTCAATGGAAACTACTGAGAAAAGATTAAGATTCAACCACTGCTTGAGTTAAAACAAGTTAAAGCAAGAGCAATAAAATGCATGGGGAGGAGTGGGAGAAGTATCTACAACTGAAAGCATCTAACTACTGTGAAAACCCACATCTAAAGAGTCATGACCTAATAGTATAACTATGTGCAGCAGGGCAAGAACCAGAAAAGTAGCAGTTCTGAGGAAGACAAAGAGACAATAAAGATGAATGTATATTTTTGTTCTCAGTCTCAGTTGTGACAACTATGATCTCTTAAATAAAGTACAGAGGGTGTGTTACAATTATACAATCACAGAATTGTTTAAGTTGCAAAAGACCTTTAAGATCACCAGATCCAACTATTAACCTATCATTACCAAGCACACCTCTAAACTATGTCCGTAAGTGCCACATCTAAATGTGTTTTACATGCCTTCAGGGTTGGTGACTCAACCACTTCCTTGGGCAGCCTGTTCCAATGCCTGACAACCGTAGGTAACTGACTAGATAGATGATCTTTCGCGGACCCTTCCAATTCCTAATGATTATATGATTCACTACGACTAGTGGGTTAGAGAATACTACCGGTGTTCCTGATCCTTTGACTTGTCATCTCAAGGCTCTGAAGTTTGTCTCATTATTGCTCTTAGACTTGTTGTCTAAGAAACAATAGATATTAATTATTAACAATATTAATAATATATTATTAATAGTAGATAATAATCTGAAGGCAGTACCAGGGTAGGAAGTTTTCTAATCCCAGCTTTAATAGGGATCAGCTGACTTCCCCGAGAAGTTGATATGGGCTGTGTGTTGGGCCTTCCGTTCCTTTCAGAAGCGAGTCTGCTATGAAAATGACCTATCTTCTTTTCTTTGTGGAAGCAGTTTTGATGCAGGGCAAAGACCAACTTAACCTTGTCAATACCTCTAAGCTAGATGAACCATCATCATCCATATTGTTTGGTTCCATTTTCAGAGCCTGATACCCACTATGTAAGGACACCTGGTAAGGTAGGGTAGTTACAGGGGAGAGGCACCTGCTACACCAGGCAGGAACTTCTCACCATTGACCATCATCCTTTAATTTACTGCACTCAACCAGGTAGGGAATCTTCTGTATCCTGTCTGCCTGTAAGGCTTGTCTCCAGGAAGGCAGCATGCAATTCCGTCTCTCACTCCCTGATACTCCCCACCTTACCTCCTCCTAGAGCTGTGTCATTAAGTGGAGTAGTTGCTCTGCCTGGATGCACCTCTCACAGGTGAGTTCACTGCTATTAGTTTTGAATACAAAGCCTTTTGAGGACAAAAAGTTCTCAAATATGTTATTATTCAAAATAATAATAAATCCTGCTAATATTGCATTACGTCAGCCTTGATTTTACACTGAAAATAATGCCCTTGTTTAGCAAGTTACAGATGTATTTGCCTTGAGCATTCGTAAGGAATGTTCTTTGAAGAACATGTATCTACATTTTTATAAACTGCACAAATGTGAAAGCTGTTCTTCCTGTGCCACTGAATAGATCTTTTTCAAATATGCTTTCTTCTTCTTCAGATGCTAACAGATCTTGTATTTGCACTTGAGTCACTGCACAGAAAAAGGTGCAAATATTTTGGCCATTACAATTTGGTATTCCTCACTGTCTTGATAAGATGTCAGAAATCATCCTCATCATTTGTAAGCCATCCAGGAACCAACTTTGCAAAGGTTGCAAAACCTTTTGGTCACACAGTTTGTAATTGCTCTAGTACTTCCTATGACACCATTTCTACAAGACTGTCTATATTTATTTCACCATGGTTAGGTAACTTTTCTTATAAATATGGAAAATATATCCCCATTCCTTAAATTGACATTGACAATCCATAATATTTAAATAGAATTCGCATCACCAATTCAGTGCAGAGTACATTCAGCAAGTCTGCTGCAGAATGCACAGGATTCAGAGAAATTGGCACATAAAGCTACACTTGCCATTTTGATCCTCTATTTACATTAGAACTAATTACTGTGCCATCATATGACAGAAGTAGTAGCACAGGATTTGGATTTGGCTGTAATTCAGGAATGAGCCAGCCAGCAAATTAGCTGCAGGGATTCACAGATCTTTCTATAATATCTGCCCACCTAGGCTTTACTCAAAGTAACTACATTGTCATGTCACTCAAGAGTGCTGCCCACAGCTCAGTGCCAGCTGATCCGTATTGCAAATCATATTAATGGCTTTATTTATAAAAGACAGAACACATCCTGATAAAGTCAAAGTCACCCTGGAAGCAATAGCAAACCTAGCCTCCACCTGCAGCCCTGGCCCAGCTCAATAGGCTGTGGGGGTTAGATGGGGATTGGACTTGCTAGAGCCTGTCTGCAGGGCCCCCCCAGGACTTTTCCCCTTTGATAGAGCTGCTGATAGTCAAAACCAATGCTGGTAAATCAGTGCAACAGATGAGATCATAGAGCTCAATCAGAAGTTTTAGATATAAGGAAGAAATACTTTGTGATTAATGTTGTGGGATATAAATATGTGAGGGGTGGGTGTCAGAAGGATAGAGCCAGGTTCTTCTCAAGGTCATCTAGGGGCAATGGGTGGAAGCTGGAAAATAGGAGGTTCCATGTAAATATGAGAAGAAACCTCTTCACAGTGAGGGTAATGGAGCATTGGAACAGGATGCCCAGGAAGTTGTGGAGTCTCTTCTGATCCCTGATGATTGTATGATATGATTGGAACAGGCTGGGCATAGAATCTATGTGCTCCATCCCTGGAAATGTTCAATGATAGGTTGCATGGGGCTTTGAGAAACATTGTTTAGTGAAAGGTGCTCTTGTTAGTGCCAGGAGAGATGGACTACATGAGCTTTAACTGTCCTTTTCAACCCAAACCATTCTGTGATTCTACGACACTGCCTGAAGTGCAGGATCAGCAGGTTATTTGGCACACTGTGGATGTGTGAGTGACAGTGCAGGTATGCCACCTGCTTCTGGGGATAATCCTAATTCAAGAGGCTGCTACTATCCATTATTTTTCCAGCCTGGTTTCACTCTTAGTCAAGGGTTGTAATAAATCAGCTTTTCAGCTGTGTATAACCATTTGTAGTACTAAACAACATACATCTATCCTTTAACTTGCATATATACACACACATACACACATACACACTGGAGGTTTATTTCTACACAGATAATTTCAGATTGTGAATTAGCATAGCTAAAGCAATGGTGAACTGCCTAGTCTGAAGATGGATCCAAATACAGACAGCTCTGTCTGCTGCCTGCTTAGACTAAGATCACAGAAAGAGGTCTCACTTGTGGTTATTTTTTGTAAATAAAGAAATGCCCCAAACATTCTTTTGTTTTTAGTTTTCTTTGTTTGGTAGTACAACTGAGAAGCAGTAATGTGTAGCAATTTGTTTATCCACAACATACTGGAACAGGTAGGAATATAACAATTATATTCACCTGATCTTCATCACTGTTTTATTTATCACTGTCCTCAGGAAACAAAAATAAATTCCTCTCTCTTTTCTTTGTCCTAGCTCAAATACTTATTGTACCTTAACACTTGCAGACTTGGCAAAACTTAATTCCATGCATGGCAGCACACGAAGTAAAATTCTACTGTATACATCTAATAAACACACTCTCACTGAAGAAGCCATTTCCTTTGGAATATACAAGATGTGGGCTCAAACTGTATATAAGCAATTCAATTAATCTGGGCCTTTTCAGGAAGAACACAAGACTTAATCTCTCTTGTCCACACAATTCCTGTGTATTGCAGCACAGGAACATCTATAGCTTTGGATAGAAATGTTGATATGAGGTACCTATAAAGACAGGACTTAAATTTTCAGGGTCACCTATCTCATAAGAATTGTGTTTATTTTATAATTGCATGAAAATGAAAATATTGTAATGAGAAAGGCATAATAAGCCATGAGGTATTAAGTGCTTTCAGTGTCTTCATCTACCCAGGCCAACTGAAGTTTCTGGCATACAGAACTACAAAAGCATTTCACAGTATCTTAAGGCATTTGTTCTTCACAAACAAATCTCAGGCTGAAGTCTTCCCCAAAGAGACAGAGCATCACTTATACCCCTCATCCTTCCCTGAACAGTGACACCCTTGTGCTTAGTATGCGCTACTTGAAATATCACAGAACTCAGTTTCAGAAATTGCAAATGATATTCAATGAGATTTCCAGAAAGAATTGCGCCTTGGCAGGCAAATTTATCTTTTTCTCTCTCCACTTTAGGTGGATTTTATCTTGAACTGTGTCCATTTTCCTGTCAAGGATGGGTATAACTCTGGTGGAATGTAATCAGTGAAAATGTTAATACAGATTTCTGTTAGTATAGATTACCTGAGTGTTAGTAAAGTCACTGCTTTGTCACCAGCCATGAAAAAAGAAAAATGTAGGTTACCTCCCCCCAAATTATTTAGCTACTGTCAAACCCATTGCAAATAAAAAGTAAAAAATGTATGAAAATTATCTTATTAGTAATGAACAACCCTCTTTGGATGCAATCATCTTAAAGCACATTAAAAAAAAATCTGCTTTTTATTCTATAGTGCTGTTGACCACTACCAAATTTATCTAGCTGCCATCACAGAAACATTTCAGAGAGTCTCTTGTCCTGGAACATTTGATAAAAAAAGGAGTTAAAAATTTAGCAAAAATTAGCCTACCATGATGCGTCTGTTTTGAGACCATGGTAACAAGAATGGAAAGTCCCTAAGAAAAGAACATTGTAGGATCAATTGTGTAGTCAAGATACTGTTAAGAACAGATTAGAATAGGGATCACAACTGGACATGAAGTTAATGAAGAATTTGGTGGTGGCTGATAAGATAGAGATATGACCCCTAGTTAACTTAGATAATTATAAACCTAAATCCTGCACCTCTAGATTTTATACAGAAATATAGGTCCACTGTAGTATAATGAGTTAGATGGAAGTCAGGACACATGCAAGCAAACTTTTGTAATGTAAGCACAAAGAATTTACTTTTGGGCAGTTTGTTCTTTGTTAATGTTTTGCATAAAAACCTCAACAGGGCTGTAGTTAAATGCTTGGCACCCAGTTCTGCAAATCAGAAATAAAGATAAATATTTCAGCTTAGCATGTTAATTGGTGTCTTGCATAGTGAGTGAAAAAATGTGACCCAAAGACAGTACTTGGTGCAAGACAGAAGCACCAAGTCCAGATTTTCTTCTTTTTACACTCTCCTAGTCAATAGTGTTCTCTGCAAGATTGGTCTTTTTTGTTTGCAATTTATTGGTACAGCGATATTAAGGACAGAATTATCTTGCTTTTGTGGGATAATCATGAACAGCTGTGAGGTACTATATATTTAGATACTACTTTGTCAACACCAAATTTGGGTCCTTAAGTATGGCAGATAAAGACAGAATTCTGGACTCATGACATAAAATTTGAAAACAGTCAATGGTCACATTTAAAACTTATTTATGAATGATGAAAAGATCACCATAACAAGAATGTTGCAGACATGAATAGCATGTATTACAGATTGGCACAATATGTTATTGCTAATATATGATTAGCTAGATCTCTTTATAAAATTAATGCTTGAATATCAGTTCATTAAATAATACGTTAAGATTTTTACTAAACTTTTAATAAGATTTAAGACTATACCTGTGAAATGTTCAAAATTTCTAAACTGATAAGTATAGAATTAAGACCAAAAATTAAATTGACAAAAAAAACCCTAAAAAAACCCAGTGAGGAATGCTCTCATTGATCTAAAATTAATCAAAATGTCCATCTTCTTAATGTTATAAAAGGGGAGCAAAAAGCATTGATTTATCACTGTGACTTTCCTAACCATAAATCAGGATCACAGAATGGCTGCTGTTGGAAGGGACCTCTGGAAGTCATCTCATCTCACCTGTCCTGCTCAAGCTGGTCCACCATACTGTCAGTTGCCCAAGACTGTGTCCAGGTGGCTTCTGAATATTTCCAAGGACAGTGTCTCCACAGCCTCTGGCAACCTGTGCCAGTGCTCTGTCATGCTCACAGTGACAGTTTCTTTACAAACGGGTTGGATCTGCTCCTTCTGTTTCAAAAAGGTAATTACAAGGTCTAGAAACTAATTGCTATTTCTAGTCATACAAATGGAGATTAGTAGGGGTTTTTCCTCTTTTTACAGTTTTACAAATAGAATACAGACAACTTGGTGTCTGAGAGGGATCAGCAGCATATACTTGCCAGAGGTCTCGTCTTGTGTAATGTATTATCTGTGTTACAGCTAAGCTGATGACATTTTTCTCTGTTGGCAGTGGTTTACATTTCATTTTCCTTATTCTGTTAGGATACAGAGGAAAAAGAGCAGCACATGCTTACAAAGACTTGTTCAGTTACCCTTTCAGCTATCTTAGATGTCTAATACCTGTGTCTTTTCTCAAAGATCATAGATTATAAGCTTGTATTCACAATTTGTTTATTAACTCATAGCTTTACAGACAATTAATTTCCTACTTGGTCTAGTCACATCATGTGTTCTTAAAAGAAACTGATGTTTTCCATAGGAGGCAATTATTTACTGCTTGCTATATTTTTGTTCTGGTTTAGATTTTTGTGTTTCTTTTCTGTTCCATTACCATACTGTAGTGGTGTGTCTCTTGAAAATCTTGAAGATACCCTGTGCTCAAAGCAATGGAGTCATTGAGAACTTCAAGGCTAAAGCTGATAAATGGATATACCACAAGAACAGGCTACTCTGAATCTTGGTTATGTGAGGCACTTTGCAGAGGTGATGTTGTGATAAACTAAATGTTTATAAATACCATTAAATGCAGATAGCCTTCTCAGGAAAGCTAAACTAAACACAGGGGGTTTCATATGTCTGCTTCCTCATGAAAACATGTATCTTTTCTGTTTTATATCTTAGAATCTCTTTTCCTCTCTTTTTGTCTGTTTTAACATAACTGAACATACTGTAGTAAAACATACTGTAGAAAAAACATGTTTTTTCCAAGGCTAAGTTAAAATAGCCAAGGTAGTAGATTAAATAGATTCAAGGCATTTCCTTGATAGGAAGAATATTTAACACAGTAAGGCTTTTTACTTGTTTTATGGTTTTAACAGGCTGCTGTTCACAAAAGTGGAGTCACTTAAAAAGAGGAGGACATATTGTCAACAGATAGTATATGAGTGCTCTGAAGGCACTAGGATTACACAGTTTCCCCAACAGTGTGTATTCTGAGACATTTATTCCAAACCTCCAAAGGCAGGCCACATCGTCCAAAGTGCTGATGATGTGTTTAAAATCCTGAGTGCTCACTTTAAAAATTAATGAGACTTTTCTTCTTAACTGTTTAAGAAACATTGGAGAGGAGAATGTTAATACATGCATGCATGTTACCTTTTCACTGTTAACTTGCATCTCATACAGTGGATGAATTCTTCCCTTCCTTGTTCCTTCCTTGCATAGGCTAGAGTTAAAGAATATCTTTGCTTCTTACTGGTCACCTCTGAGCAGTGTGGCTATCAGATAATATGGCCCACTATTGAATTAACTTATATTTCTATATAGTTTATTTACATGCATCACACAATTACAAAAGTAATTGCTTTTCTTCATATAGTAAAGCTGCCTTTAGTCTACGTGGGAAATTAAGCCTTCTCAAAGGCAAATGGTTGCTTTTTTCAAAATAACCACTGTAAAGCTATTTAATTGGGCACAGAATCAAGACAGAAACACATGCTGTATCTGCTAGAGCATGCAAAAAGCATCATAATAACTGTTAAATTTCAACATTTGTTTACTCTATGTACTCTGTTAAATAATTGCAACTGGTTATGATGGAGCATAGATGGATGGATGATGAATCTATAGATGGACAACTAGGGGATAATGAATAATACTCATCTATAATGGAACTTAACATTTTAATAAACCTGTGGTATGCATATTTCTGAAAGAAGAGAAGAAAACAATCAGCTGGCATATTGTCACAAGTCTGTTGAGGTGGAACTGAATGGAAAGGTATAACTATCGTGCACTGGGCATGTCATGACAGGTTATAGACAGTTGATAAAATGAAACAAGCAACCTTGTTTCATTCTATCCTGCAGTTAAAGCCATTAGGCAAGGGAAAAACCATTTTGATTCCCACATTTATGATTCTGGAATTTATCTCTTCATTGTGTTGATAAAATCTAATGTGTAATGTATATTTCACCATGACAAAATACAATTGATGTCGTGAACAGTTTTAAATTATTCACTGTATAACATATGCTTTTAGCCGAATTGTATTTATTATTGTAAATTTTTAGAAACTTCTTCTAAATTACCATGAAAGGCATCAGAGTGGAAGAAAAAGATTTGTCAATGACAGGACAAGTTATTTGAAAGGTTTTAACTTTCAAGCCAATTTCACAATATTCTCAGCTCTTATCTTTTTCTGGTTTCTTAGGAGGAAGAGGAAAAAAGGAGTAAGGGAAGAGAAATACCCCACCACATGAAATAACATGCAGTGAGTGGGATTTTTTATGTAATAGCAATAAAAATGTAGATCTATGTTATTGCATGAAAATAGCATTTTTTAAAAAAGTATGAGACAGAAGATTTTTGGCACCAATATCAACATTAAAAAACACCACATCAAGTCACTGCAAAACTAATGAGACAACACTATCTTCCACGTTCATGGACGTGCCTAGCAATGAAACATTATCACTCAAGCTTAAGCAATGGATCATTAACCATACAGAAATGTTACACACATTTGTGTATACAAGATTAAATGCTATACATTCTTGCAATCTTCCATATTCTATTACATCATTTCAGCCACTCTTTTATCTCTCCGTCACTTCCAATGAACTGTAAATTTGATAGCATGTTTATAGCAATTTCTTTTTCACTGAGTAAAGTATCAAAAGCCTGTACGATGATTATATCATTTCCTTGGCCCCTCAGGATTAGAGTGGGCACTGTGCAAAGCCCTAAAATACACCGCTACAAAATATCTGCTCAAAAGATTTTGCACAGTTGTTTGGTATCTTCATACCACTTAGACTTATTGCTCTTGACTATAATATGCAAAATAAGACAGAAATTAATCAAAGATCATTCCCACATCAAACATTATTTTAGACTAGTCTGGACTGAAGAAACAAAGGAGGGGAAGAGGTAAAAAGAGATAATGACAAAATTCTTCCCTAAATGCAGTTAGAAGTCAAGTGGGCATTTTAGAGATGGATGAACGGACATCTACACATTATATCCAGAGCATGAGGTGCAGTGACTTTATAGCTGTAACAGTACTACGCAATATTGGTTTCCAGTTTAACAGCAGAAAAGAATTATAGGATACACATTGTTCTACACAACCAAAAGGAAAATATTTACAAAACATGTGTATTATGTGTATTGAAGTGTGTTTTACCACTAAATCTGACTTCTTCTGGTCCCGAGCAACTCAGAAATGCAAACCAACAGTGAAAAACTACTCAAAGAGCAACTTGCCTCCTGGATATTGCTCAGGAGATTGAGATTGTTTTATTACCAACACATCTTTCCACAGTTTTTTCATTTTGCCGTAGGATATTCTGTGGAAACGATCTCAAACAGAACTAGGTTCACACTTTAGTGCCTCTGCAATAAAGGACAGTTATGTCAAATGTTTATCTCAGTTCTTAGGAAAGCAACTGCCTAGCTCATCAAAGCCAACTCAACTACTGACAGTGTGAAGCAACACTTTCAGACTCTGTTCTGTAAAACAAAGTATTTTTCCAGCACAGATTATCTCTCTTCTCATTAGTGACTGATTGCAGGATCAACCATTGCAATTCATTAGCGAAAAACAGACAATGGAAGGTATTTAAACTATTTTAATCTTCTTTTTAATCAAATTCAAAGCTGGGAAATGAAAAAATCAGAACTATACCACCAGGCAGATTCAGAGAAATCTCCAGAAATCACATGGATCACCCCTGTTCTGGCAAAAAGCAAGAAAAAAAGAGTCTACTGACCACTGAAAAGATTTAAGGGCTGAATTTAGACTACTATGTGCACTGCAGAATAACAATGAATCTGTGAATTCCCGTGAACAGTAGGAAATCATATCTGTCCAATACAGGTTCAGGAAGTTAATAGGACATGTACTATTTACTAGGAAAATGTTTCAATTTAATAATCATGTACCACAATATAAAGCTGTTTAATCAGATTAAGATTGGCTACAGAACAAAATCTGTCTGGTTGTACAACTTCTATCTTATCATTAGCTTTCCTTTCAATAAATAAATGTTGAAAAATAATTATTTTGAATAATTATTAAAAATAGTTACTAGCATTATAGAATTACTATTTAGAATAATCTGTAAGCATTTTTGGGTTAATGTAGGACTTTCTGGTCTTACAGACCTTTTTGAACTGAAATGATTCTATGACAAGCTCCGTACCCCAAGGATGCTATAGCATCTTGTTACACATCTTCACCGACTACCACAGACTTATGTTCCATGTGTCAAAACATAAAGTTCTGGAGAAATGCTGAAGAGAAAAATTATTTCACCAATCATTCCGAAACCGAATATTTTGACTTATAACTTACTATAGTCATGCAGATCAAAAATGGCTGAAAGTAACAAAAATAGAAGTTAAAGTTTTACCCATCTAATTTTTTTTCCCCCCATATATAGCCAGATCTTTACCAGATGACCTCATTCGATGCTTTCCCAAAACTAAGAAGTGTCAAAAGGAATCCTGGAGCCAAACAGATACATGGCATAAAACTAAATTAAATACCAACGTTAAAATATATAGAGTAAAAATACATTGTCATTTCAAAGCTTGAATTTTCAAAATGTCTATATTTAAATTCATCATTTTGTGCATATTTCAAAAGAACTCCAGATTCCTACAGCTTTCATAAACTTGCATTGCACTGAGCAATGACCTTAGTATTTGGCTCAACAGCAAAGTCAGAGCTCCAGCCAGAATGTTTCTTGACATATTTTGCTTCAGGAAGCCTTTTCCTGACTGCCTATGAAAAGACATTATGTACACTTCCTTCCAGGATTGGTCTGTGATCAGCTCTTCAGTATTAATCAGTTTTGCTTGTTCTTGGAAATGCAGTCAATTTTCCGAAAACTACTTTCTCCCTTACCAAATTTACATCCTTTGGTTCTGAGTACATAGTTACAGACAGAACTGTTTGGAAAAGGTGAAAGAAGCATCACAATAGTGTTACAAGCAAATAGGTCAGGGAAAAGAAAACTAAAGAGGAAAAAGATAGAGGAAGTAAGATCGTCTTTCCCATAAGGAAAAACTGAAGCAAATCAGAAAAAATGTGTCTCCTTGGAGGTTGGCTTGCCTCTCATACAAACAGAATACTTCAAATTAGTATGAGGTTGAAAATACTTCCATGGAGATTGTTCAGCAGGACATGCTAAATTGTAGTCAGAAATTTAATATAGAAAGGACAGTACCTTTTTATTTCTGCTAATTTCTATTTTCTAAGTAGAAAAGAAAACAAAAGCAAAAAACCAAAACCCCACTTTTGGAGTAACAGCATAGATAAGGAAAGAAAGGAGATACTTCCTCTGAAATACGTCCACCCTTTCCAAGTCAAATCTTTGGCTCTTGAACAGTCTAGTGCTTATGACCAGCTCCAGCATTGTTCCCAGGCTAAGGCCACATCTGAGGACTGGCATTGAGGCTCTCTGATTCTGGAGGAGTGAGAAAACGCAGCTGATGAAAAAGCCAGCCAGACGGCTACTGGCTGGTGAGAAGGGCAGGAAGCTCTAGCAGCCAACATCAAGTCCATCCCTTTTGTGCTGCCCACAACACCCTCACTGTATCTGGGTGCTCGCAGGCAAAGGAAGATATTGGCACATACCTGGTAGGTTCATAGCTATTTAGTGGAGGTTAATATCGACAGAACAAGAATGCAATAGAGAAGTGTACTTGTTCTGATGTAGACCAGGTTTTTGAAATGTTAGTCAAGGTAGTGGGACTATTTTTGGCATCTGAAAACATTTTCAGTATCACAACCTGAAGAAAGGCAGCTGCTTTCAATATCCCCATGGAACATGTAATTCTGAAGGTTTTGAATATTACATTATGAAAATATTTATAAACAATTCAGGGAGTTCTAAAGTCTCATTAGGCATTCTTTGCTGATGAGGAAATTTAGTTCTTGACCCCTCAGACTTAAGATGAAATGTCAAAGAGAAAAAAAATACCTATGAATCTAATGGACTCAGGTTATCTCTCACATAAAGGATATCAAAATAGAACCCAGCCATGAAAGAGGAGGCAAGTTTGTTATGTACTACTGTTTTTCTCTATAATTATGAAGATATGTCCTCTCTTCCCACCATGGAGAAATTATGAAGGAAAGAAAAGAAACTTACAGTCAACCTTGATGTAAAAGTAGTATAAGGAGACTTTGATAAAAGTGGCTGCATTTTCACCAGTACAAGAATTTCAGAGGGGCAGGTGGCTACAGAAGACCTGGTAGAAAACTAGACTGAGAGTGAGAAATCACTCTTTTTTCTATCTGTACCTTTGTGTACCTGTATGGGGTGCAGTTGCCATGGGGCTGGTAGGAGCTAGTGTCTGTCTGTGAGGAGAGATTGGGGCTTCCCCGTGTTGGACACAGCTGCTTCCAGCCAGCTCAAATCAACCCAGCTCAGAGCAGGGCTGGGCCCTGCAGCCAAGATGGTGGCACCTCAGGGAAACCTGTGTACAGTAGGGCAATGTTCCTACATTGGACAAAGTAGGAATAACATAGGGAACACTGAGATCAGAGGACCATTTACTACACAGTGGAAGTACAGACACTTCTAGGAGAAACAGAGTTTCTGATTATTTAAATGTTTTAAAGGCTGCTGACTAAGCCTGGAAACCTTTCACCAGTTCCACAGATAACACTAGTGAGAAATACCCAATCGAGTCTGGTGTTCTCTGCTGTAATTTTACTAGTACCTAATATCAAACTTTCTTACAGACCTCTTGACTGCCTGGTGCCCTATATGCAGGATTAAAGGCATCCGGTCATCTAATGGAAGCATGCCTTTGCTATGGTGGCTCATGATACCTGCACCTTTCATGTAGAAGGGATGGTTGTGTTTCTTCATCGAGATTTGTTTTTCAAACAGTGAAGGAGAAAACCTAGATGAAGCACATCCCAATGGAAACAGTGTATAGCCTAAAGGCACCTCAGTCTATTGGTCTTCACTACCAGACACTGATTGATGATAGATCCCCATTAGGCAGTGCTGGCATCTGCCACTGAGAAATCAATCACGCAAGGGGAGAGAGACCTGGAGCTGAGATCACAGTAGGTACTAGCAGCAGGCAGACAGGGGAAAGCAAAGCAGGGTCAGGAGACTGAGTCTCACACAGATACTGTTTTGAGCAAAAAGATAAAATCCTTAACAAATCATAAGTTGAATTCTTTAAAGACAGACATGTTCCCACTGACAATATTTTGTCACATATGAGTGAAATGCATCAGAAATGCAGACTCTATACAGTGAACTATTTTTCACTCCAACATTCTGCTTTGGAAATATTTTTTGCAATGCAACACAGTGTGACTTTTAAAGACCTTAGCTGATTTTCCTTTGCTTCATATTTTCTGTGATTAAGTATGTTGAAAACACTCCTGAATCAAACATTTTACAGATGGGGAAGTCTTATAAATTTTAGACTATAAAGCCTGGGAAATTATGGACAAATAAATCCAAATGATGAAGAATTCATGGCTCCAGAATGCAAACTTCAAAGAAATAAACTGGAAGGAGATCTATACATCCAAAGGAGAAGGCGGCTAGGAAGTTGTGTTATATGCAAGCCTTTTTCTGTACTCCAAAGGGAACTTGAATTAAAGTTTGGAGTGTGAGACTTTTCAATAAAAATGCTAAAGCACTGAGAACACTAAAGTAAAATGTTCTCTCTAGATTTATCCAAGTAAATAGGTTTATGGATTTATCAATACATTCAGAATTCATTGGGATTTTAACATTTTCAGGGATCTGTTTTAAATGTTCTTATCATCTTTGAGGGACCAGCTGAATGAAATCCTCTTAAATAAGAAGACAGTTGCTGTTTAATATAGTTTTTAAAAATGCTAAGTGAAGCATCTTTTTCCTTTAATACCTAAAACATCTTTTAACACCTTTCCTCAATTTGCTCCCAATACTTTAGAGTAGAGAAGTTTGCTTTTTTTAAGCAAATAGGAAAGATTATCCAAGTTCATGAATTTGAGATACTACTGTGGATTTGAAAAGAAATAACGATATAAAAGAAATAACAAGGCTGCACGTTTCACAATTTTGTAGGTTCAACATTTAGCTCCAAATATTTCCAGGGGTTGTGCTAGACTTCAGCCTAGGTAGAGACACAGTACTTCCAGTTTCTGCTGTTATGAACTGCTGAATAATCTTTATCTCCCAGTATATTTTCTGATGTACATATTCACAATAGTGCACGTAAAAGTCATTTGATTAAAACCATGAGTATAATACAGAAGCCAAGCTGTTGTGATTCCTAACAGACATGGATCTCTCCCCTCACAGGCTATAATACACTGCAGTAATAAGAAGATTATCCTGAATAGCAATGAACCGGTAAAAAGCCAGTTTGCACACATAGGACTTTATGTCTTTATGCAGCAATCAAATTACTTGTTTCCCAGGAAGGAAAAAAGGCACCAAATTACAAGAAATAATGGTCCATCTAGTGCAGAATCTTTTCAAAAGCAGTTAGGGGCACATATGGCATTAAAGAAAAGTGTACGCTATATGGGGCAATTACAAGTCAGTATCTTCCCAAATCAAGGCATTTGTTGTTTAGAGGCTATGATTACTAGAACCTTAAAAGTCAACACAAGGCCTAAGGAAACACCAGTATTCTTAACCCAGTGAGAAGCATTTGTTTTTTATCATGAGTAAGCTTTGACTTTGACTTAAGTCTCTCTCTGGCTCTCAGCAGACAGTCAGGGATGCATACAAGTGTACTCAGTGAAGGCAGTCATAACTAAAAAGTCAGGTTTTGGTTGTGCTGACCTGTAAAACAGGCTACATAACTTTTCTGCTACAAAGAAATCAAGATCAACTGTTTAAGAGCAGTAAAAAAAAGACAGTGCTTCTGCCTTCATTTGCTGGGATGCAGTAACTCTTTTTGTATGGGGCCAATAAAGTTGAGCCTTTCATATTTCATCCAATATATATTTATTTCTGGTACTATTATTACCATGATACCCGTGCAGATTATGACATGTTTCATCATGCACATTCTCCACTGTAAACAGAATCATTAAAGGACATTTCACAGCTTTGAAATTGTACCTGAATGATTTGATTCCTAGACATAGCCTTATTCTCCTGCCTAGTCTTTATAAGAAACTGGAACTGTTTGTGTGAGATTTCCACAAAAGATTTTTAAAAGAAGATTCTAAGTTAATTACAACTAAAATCAAGTATGTGGGCCTGATTCTTACTTTCACTTCAAGTGGATGATTTAAACACTGCATTGCACTGTCAAACACATGTAAGTGAACTTTTGGGTAAATGAGACTCAGCCTCCTATTTTGTCTAATGACATATTTGTTACACATTATATTCTGACATTTTAGATTTCTGCTCCAAGTAAAGAGGTTTCCTGCTCTTTGCTTCCACTCTAGTGTGTAAAGCAGTATGTGAAAACATGGAAATTGTTTATGAAAAATTAAACAACAGCAGCTTTTAATGACAAAAAACACGTTACAGTTGGAAAGCAGGTACATGGCATGACTTTTACTTTACTGACACGCGTTTCCAGTGCCATATGCTACAGACAGTTGCAAAACATACTGCTTTCTTTCAGGACATTACCTTGTTTTGATGGCAAACATAACTTGACAGATGCCTCAGCAGAGGAATTGCATGATATCTGACCTTTTTGTGATATGTTATTTCTAGAAAGTCTTGGTGCAGATGTTCCATCATAGGACGCATAACAGAGATACATGCCAGAGAATTACATGATTCAAACCCTTTTATCTCTTTTTTGACTTTCCTGCATTATTATTTGTTTTAGAGTATGTCATCTATTGGTTTGTAAAATGAGATCCCAAATCTCAGGATACAAGGTTTAAGACTGCATTTTCCTGAAGATTTACATCTATTCTACTCCAGGGAATAATCTCTTAGGTTTATTTCTAGTTACCTGATTATATAATTCAGGCATAGCTGGACTTGACTCTCAATTACTGATCTTCAGACAGAGATGGATAACTTTAAGTACCTTCAAAGGTCACTTCATATTGGACCTGTACAAAGCCTTGTCTGCCTGGTTTAAACAAATGCAGTGCAAAAGCATTTTACATCTCCAAAAGCCACAGTACATAGTGCTGTCATGCACTATAATCATGTATCTCCACATACCTTAACTCAATCCTAGCCATCAGTATGACAATTAAACGTACACTTTAGAATATACCTTTGTTATTCTCAACCCCAAAGTAGGTTTTAACTTCTCTATGGGACATTGTTGGTTCTTCTGAAATCAAATTATATTAGTATGATGTAGTTCAGGATTAAAGGAATAAGACCACTCTTGCTCTTAGCTTTACACATCAGCCTAAATTCTGTTCATACCATGTATAAATTTAAGGCAATGAAAAGACTATAATTACATGGTCTTGTTTTATCACGGAAAATAGATAATTAGGGGTAATTCATGGCTCAATTAAGGTGCCAGATAATTAATACTCAAGTTAAGAAACACTACCTTGAGATTATGAAAGGCTATCTGAAATGAAGTTACATAACATATTCTAGCGCATGCTACTTACTGGCTATTTGATACACATATGCCTTGATAAAATCTTAAAATGTTTATATAAGTGTGGTATGCTTTTATTACTATTTAGAAACAATGATAGAAAAAAGCAGTCTAGAAGATAAGAGTTCTTCAAGAATTCTCAGATCCCAATATTTTTCTTTTGTTTATAATAACATTAAATTAAGCACACCATCCCTATTGCAAAAATGCTCCTGACAAGGTGTATAGAAAAACCTGTTAACTCAGAGCTAACCTTCTAAAACATTCAAGTTTAAGGAAGTGCATTCCTCTAGAGCGTGAGCACATGTTTTTTGCAACATGATTTGACACACAGAAAACAAGGTGATGCAAAAAATCAGGCTGTGGAGGGGTAGTTGATGTGTACTTGGAATATTCACCAGGGCTGCTAAAAGCAGGTGTTACACACAGACAGGCATTTCATGTCCAGAGCAGGAAGATCACAAAAGAAGAATTGTTAAAAGCCTGCACAGACATTTAGCCTACTGAAAAATATCTACACAGACACTCGAAGATGAGTCATAAAAAAGTAGCATCAGTCAAACTCATCTTGAAGATTGTGTTATTTTGAAACATCTCCTAACAAAAGAGATTGTAGGAAAAGCTAATTTTTGCAGCCTTTGGAAATATGAGATAAGAAGCTGAAAAAATAAACAAACAAAAGCTCCAATAGCTTTTCTCTAAACAGCACGCTTATCCTAAGCATATGGTGGAGTACACAGAAAATATGTATCTGACCACAATCTCAGTTTTACAAATGAAATCTTATAAATGAATATGGCCTGTATTCATCACTCCTTTTGATGAAAGAATGAACTTGCTTCTTTTCTTATACAACAAAGTTGAAGAAAAGGCTATCAAAACTCTTGCTAAATAAGTGTTTATTACAGAGCCTTTTTAAATGAGGATTTTTTTTATTGTCAGCAATAAAAACATTTAAAATGCAAGATCATTTTATTGGAATTATTATTGATATTTTTTTTCTTTTTCCAAAAAAAATTAGCTCCGTGTATATTGTATCTGTGTAGTCTGTCTGAACACACATTGATCTGTCTACAGAGGATGGAAGCCACTTTGTGGGGCTAGTTTCCGCCACTCACCCTTGACAAAATGGCTTGGACAGCAGCTGCTAGAAGAGGCACAACAGTGTAAGTGACATAAGTGAATTGAATGATCAGAACAACCTAGAAAGGAATCTGCAGGTAATGATAAAGGGAAAGCAATCAGCTGAACTAAGCACTAACTGGAGAATTATAAAGAGAAACTAAAACCAGAGGAGTCAGCTTGAAAACAATGAAGGAAGAATGGAAATTTGTCAGGGAGAAAACTGGAAGTGGAGATAGCAGACTCAAGTCTGGGTTTGATACCACCAGAAGTCACCCCTGACCTTCTTCATGACCTCTGCCATGGCCAGACATCATAGGTTCCCCATTGGGCTCTGACAGTAACAAATAGCCCCTGTACTCCAACTAGGGGACTGACCATCCAGTGGACATTAGCAGGACCCACACCTCAGGTGTGCATATGCAGACCCAGGGGTGCTCTCTCATCAGCCTGTGCATTACTGAGTTGCAGGAAGCAGCACAAGGGCATACAAAGCCAGAGTACTCACAGTTTGGAGAAGCATGTGCAGCAAGGAGAGCTCCTATCTTGGTGTAGGTATGATGAGAGTTTTTGGGGAGTAATTCTAGGAAGATGCTTAGAAATCTGTAGTTTGTTAACATTGTGTGAACGTCAAATACTGTGATTCATTGGTTGCATTAGTGATATTGGTACTTACAGTTTACTGATTGCTGATGAAAACTGTGTTAATATTCTTCCCTGTGGCACCACTCACAGGTTACCAGGAAATTAAACAGTACATTGAGAAACTTTAAGGATTTGAGGTAAGGCTGTGTCTTTGTCTCAGGTCATCTAGTACTCCCCCAGCTGCTTTTGCATACAAGTCAGGAGATAACAGGGAACAGGCACAGCTCAATAGACAGTTCACATGCAGACACTTTTAAGAAAGCTAAAGATGAGAAAAGAGTATGGGCTGTTTCTCATCAGCTGGCCTCAGAAACTTGTCCACTGTGTTTGCAGTCAGTATAAACATAGCCCCATTATTAAGAGAGGAAAACTTTCACAACATTAAGACAGGTTTTAAATAAAAAAAATTTTGCCTCTGAACCTTGGAGGCAATCAAGACCTAAATGTAATTTTCACCTCTGACAGGGAATTACAAATCTTTTCAAGAGCCATGGGGCTGCTTTCCCACACAGATGGGAAACCCCAAAGGATCTGGTGAAAGAGCAGCCTGCAGACTGCAAAACCAATCCCAGAAACCAACTTGTTATATTTAATTAGCTGCATGGTTAATTTTTTTTCGTTAACAGTATAATAAATTATAAAATATATAAATTGTCATTGTTGTCATGCCATTTTAGAATGAGGGCATATATCACCCTAAGTTATATCTGAGAAGAGACACTTGATAGAGTTGACGCATTAACAACATTGTTGTGGGGAGAAGAACAACAGCTTTTAATTTTATAACCACATGTAGTCTTTCTACAGCTTGTTACACATGTGATAAATCAAGGCCTTACATTTTTCTTTTTTAACCCAAATTTCAATGCCATTTTTCACAGACTGTAATACACTGTGTATTTAGAAACTGTTAGCGTGTCTCCATTAAAATGACAATTCACATTGTATGCAAAGTCTTGGTCCCCAAGGTATCCAGATGACTTATTTCAATTCCCTCAATGTATGAAAATCAAAAGTTTATGAAAGTTTACATTTTTCCACAAAGATGGAAGAAACCTAAGCAGATAACACTGGGATTACTAATAAAAGACCGTCATACCATAACCCTGACAGTCACAAAAATAAATGGTTACTGCTCCAGTGTAGCAAATGGCACTATTATGGAGTATTTATGCAGCTTTCTGCAACCAGCAAAATTACTTGAATGAAATTAACTTCACAGCTCATACATTATTACAGGATTGCAAAGGAAGCAGTATTTTATGAGTCTGTTTCATATCAATTAATTTTTGTTTTCTATTCCTTCTTATTGCCTTTTTTCTCTAATAAATGAGAAGAAAAAGAACTGCCTGAAATAGCCTAAAAGCATCATCCAGGAGATACAACAGACAGTTGCATGACAGCTATATGATGGATCAGCTTGTGCGTCATGATACAAGAAGTATGCTGTTGACAGTGCCAGCACCTCCACCAACAGTACTCATGTGAATAATGCTTGCGGATCTCCCATTTGTGGCCTGCGTGAGGAATAAAAAAGGTGGTGTTTGGGGACAGCCTATTTGTATTAAGCTGTGGCAAATCCTGTCCCCCAAGCCAGATGTCACTTAGACACCTATGGCAGTGCTGTTTCAGTGACAGCAAAATGTTCTGCAAGATTACGCACATGGCTGACAAGCAGAGCCGGGCATTTGTGTTTCTGTTTGTCAAGACTCTCTTTTCTTCTCAGCCCTTTCACTCTTCAGTAAGGTACGCTTTGGCAATCCAAATTCAGCCATGATTGTGCAGGCTTTTAAAAAGCATGACTGATCTGGCCTGTCCAAAATACAGAAGAAAGAAAATACTTTGGGAAAGAGAGTTGTCTCCAGGCTTCTACAGATACTCCAGCCACTATTTTGCAGGAGATGGCACATAGGACACATGACTAAAAAGATTTTGTAAAATCTGAGAGGGAACTAGTAGCGTTTAAAGAACAATTTCTTTTTCCTTAGGTGAACTTGTCGGCAAAAAACCTGACTTGCACAGCACTTTCCTGTCCACCTATGAGATGGTTAGCAGCAGTAACCTGATATCTCTGACAACAGTATTGAAAAAATCTTAAATGACCTGATGGCAGTTCACACTGGTTTTCAGGTATCTGCTGATGAATGATTTTTGTTTTCTTCCTCTGTTAACTTTTCCTTTAAAGTCTTCATTCTTGCAGCCTTACAAATAGCTCAATATTTGAGAATTTGTATGCCATGTCACATGTGTGGCTTTTCAGCACTTGCAAAGACCCATCTTGTACCATCACATAAAAGAAGGATTCATGGTTTGCCATGGTGGAATCTGACCAAGTCCCTCACTCTAGTACTTGTATCTCACCATGGCCCACAGTTTTGCTCTCTGGTACTTAGTAATGCTTGGGGACTGGTGAGTGCAGGTAGTGGGGCTGAGGGGTGTGAAGAGCCTAGACCTTGTGGCTAACTGAGGAGCTTTGCCTCCAGTCAGTTAGCTTCTCTGGAAAATCACATTAAGGTTCTCTTGGACCCTAATATTCAAGTTTCCATAAAATGTGTACTATTAAATTTCTCTATCGTTACATAAAATAAAATATAAAATAAAGAAAAAAATAAGTGAAAAAACCACAGCACTTGGCTTTCAGTGGCTCATGACAGCAGATACTTTGACTGGAAAAATGTTCATTTTAATAGAGTCATTTTTTCATCACTTTGAAGTGTCTTCAAATTGAGGAAAGCAGAGGGCTCAGGCCTTCAACAGCAATTACTAGGTTACTCTGCTGGTGTCATTCAGAGAAAAATAAATGGCAGATATTTCTACTGCATGTTTTAAAATACAAGAAACACCTAAACGAGAATTTCCTAAACCTAAATACAGTATAATGCTTTTTGCCGTGAAAAGGTATTCAATTTTAATGAATTTCTATAATGATGACTTCTGATGGTTATTTTTGTTTTCATCATACCATTGGTAAAAAGTGATATCTCTTTAGCTCTAATTAGGCCACTATCATAAAGTCCATTAATAATTCAATAACCCCTTTATCTACTTCTTCCCCTTCAGAGCTCTTCAACCAGGGCTTATGCAGCAGGTTGCATTTGCTTTGAAAATCCATTAGCCTTCCGCCCCACTTGTGGGCTTTCTAAAGGACACAAATGGATAGACATGTGATGTTATTTATTTATTTGTTTTACTTTTGCTTTTAGGCTAGATGTAAAACAATGATGACAGTGGTGGGGGCTGGGGAGAAGTGTCACGTAATAATCTCTGGTGTCACAGCCTCACAGCTTAATTTGTCACCTTACTTTTTGCATGCAAGATTCTGACAGCATTGATCACCTGGATCTGTTAAACATTTTTTTCATGAGGCTGACACACTGCCCCAGTGCTTGCATCTATCAACATCTGCCTGATTTATTGGCTTAATAACAGGAAATCATTCGGTAGCTAAGCTCTATTTTGCCTGAACACTGACCTGTGACCTTAATTTGCTGCTTTTTGAGGTTCTTTGTTCTCCCATAACAGGTAGCTCACTAATCATCAAAAGCAGCGTTATAAACTTAGATAAATATTTAACTGAGATCTAGGAATATGGATGTTTAAATTAGTTCTCATTGAAAAAGTGAAAATAAACCTGACTAACAGACCTACTGAAACCAAAGGCATTCTTGCAGAAAGGACGGGACTTGGCACACTTTTAATATTTCATGTCCTTCTCTGTTCCTATTTCAAAATATTGCCAAACAGCTGTTAGGAATTTCTGAAGTAAAGACTTCCCTTGCTGCTAGTGTTTAAAATAAAATTCAGAAAGCAAACCCAGCCATTTTCTCTACTAGGTATCAAAAATGAGGTTAACTGGAATAAGGCGATGCCATTAGCTCAGAGGCACTGACCTGAGATTATGGTAAAAAAAAAAAAAAAGCTGACCTCAGAGCATATGAGGAAGACCACAGGAGACTATTTATATGGACACTTTCTTGCTGATGGAAAGACAGAAGAGTAGTTTGAAAAAGAAGAACCATGTTCACAGTATCAATGCAGGAGAATAAGGAGTAAGGTACTTATGGGACCAGAAACTGAGTGGGGCTGATTTAGCCATCAAAGATGTGGGCAACCTGTGAAATAACTGGAAAATTAAGAAATGTTATCCTTCACCAAAGATGACATTAAATTAAATGATCTGGGGAAAAAAAAGTGTCTGGATGTTTTAGTTACAGCAATGCAGAACTTCTCTAATGACCTCAGAGGTCTTAATTCATACTAAACAACAACTGACTCCAGTCTTTCAGTAGACTCAGATATACATGGCTTCTCTCTTAAGACAAAACATACCTACATATACTCTAAAAGTTTGATGAGCTGGATAACAGTAGCTACTGTTTACAAGATATTGGATACCTTTCCAGTGCTGAATATGTATTTATTGTTTCACTTGCTATTTAACTTAAACTATAAAAGTATGAGAAATACTTTCAAAAGCTAAGCCTCTACAGTTTATCAAGGCACCCAATGATGTTAGATGTGGATTGGTACTATATCCAGCAGACTTGGATATACTTTTCCTCCCCATGGAAGGCTGGCTGGCAATCAGGTTAGTTCTCTAGAATAGACATTCATTTGTTAAAACACCACATTTCTAACAGTGACATCTTCAAATTTCTTCCTACAGTTCATTTCTGTAACAGAACAGAAATGTTCTGTTTGTGGGCTGTTGTCAGTCAAATTAAGAGCATGTTGTTTAATACTTGTCCTCTAGACAGCAAAAATAATTGCAAGCATCTTGATTTGCTTCTTTTAGTGTATGTCAATTGTGTGCATAATATTTGAAGGTTAATAGTGTGACAGTGATGCACCAAACCATGCAAACAGTTTCTTTCTAACAATGGACAATTCCCCTGTGAAATGGATTGGAAAGAATGCGGTAACATAGAGAAGACTGTATTAAAATGTTGGCCCTTCAATTTGATGAACATTGGAAATGCTGTTTGCTCAAAGGCACCATTACAATTATAATCATCTATCTATAAATTGTCCTGACAATGGCTATAGTCCTCTGCATGCACAGTCATGTATATTATTCTATTTGGGAACTTGACTATAGCTTACTTATAGGATCTGTTTAGATAAGAACCCATAATGAGAAGAATTTGAATTCTCACATCACCTGAAGAGCAGCTTCTATACAAAAAAAACCTCAAGTCAAATAAGTTGCTCAGTAACATTGTCATTTTTAATAAAAATGCTATTAGCATGTGAAACTTCTAATATTTCAATGACAAAATACTGTTGCTAGATAGTCTTGAGATCCCAGTGTCTGTACAGTTTTCCTGTACTTAATGCAATCAGAAATATTTTAAGATCAATTAGCAATTACAAGCAGCACAATTTACTCCTCCAAGGAAAATATTTCCTACTGTCAAAATGCCCAAACATTTTTGAGGAGTTTCAAGGAGGATTAGCATTGCACTGCTAAGAGAAAACTTTACTTGAGGAATTTTTTTATTGCAGTGCACCTTCACTTTCATGACATCTCAGCTCTCAATATATGTAACTGAAATGACAGAGAAGCTACTTTGTCCTCTTTCAGAACATGTAACTGCATCTTCCTAAATATATCCAAATGAAATTATGTTCTCTAAATGCAGACACTCACTCAGGTTAATATTTCATCTAATTTCTACATTAAAACACCATTTCACGAATTGACTGACAAATTCTTTAAAAACTCTATTATGGAAATTGAGATGAAGGTGCAAACCTGAATGTATAAATCAAACAGGAGTTTACAATACTTTATTAAGAAAGTTAAGATTTTGGCTTTCAAATAAATGACAACATACACAATCAATATTGTTTACAAGGAAGTACAGGAACCGGTGGTCTTATTAAAAACAGGAGTAAGTTCCAAACAGACATGCAGGGTTCTAGGTCAGCATTTTCTAGGACAGCGGCCCAAAGGGCAGTTGGGTACTAATAGTGCTAATGCTGACTAAATCAACTGAGGAAACATTCAGATGAAGTTTAGATTTTAAAATTAAAAAGCAATTGAAATAATTGAAATAAAAACTCCAAACCAAAAACATCTTGCGAGCTTCAACACAAATCTGGGAACTTTACACAGAGATTCACAAAAGAAAATAGCACATATATTGTAAAAGCAGCATGAACAGCTCACTAGAAGCAGCTCTGCAACTTAACAAACTTTTTAGGGTTTTTTTAATCATTATTTTCTCCTGGACCTTCAGCTGAAATTGAGGCAGACAATTGTGACATTAAAGGTTCAATGAAATACAAATACAGGGCCCAGAGCTCACATTTCCATGAACTCCACTCCCCTGGAGTAACCTACCATGAAGAGATGACAGAAGTGCTTTTGGCATCATGTGCTGAAGGCAAACAGGGTAAAGCTTCCATCTTAATGCACAAACGAGCTATCCAATCGGTTGCCTAGACCTACAAGCTTTGCCAAACATATAGATGAGTACAGTGTTTCTAAAGAGGAGGGTGGATGTGCTTAGCAACATTAATAGACATAAAACATTCCAAGGACTAGGAGGGAAAAGAGGAGGGGAGATGAGAGCAGTGTAAACAGGATTAGCTAGAAAGCAGTTTAGAATAAATACATACAGTCTAGAAACTTGAACGTATGTGGAAGAGGAAAACTTGTTCAATAATTTAGGAAGAAAGGAACTGTGATTAGAGCAATGCAGCTGATACCAATGCCAATATTCTGTATCTGTAAGGGGGAGAATGTTTGATGTAGTAAAGATGAAATGAAAATCTACTGTAAAAAAAGCTGAGATTTCAGCAGCAAACAGATAAAAGAATGAGGGTTCTTGTGGACAGGAGAAGAAATATGACAGGAGTTTATGAATAAGCAAGCAGAAAAACCAAATGGTTTAGCTGAAGCTACCGATGAACAAAAGTCAAAAGAATGTTTAGCTTTAGTTCGTTACTGATTTCACTCTCAGAAAGACAAATTTTTTTAAAAAAATTGTGTACTTTTCAGTCTAAAGAAGAACCATGAAGCATCCATAGCTAATGTTCAGATAAAAGAGGAAGTGAAATGGAATTGATCTTTGTAGTATGGGCACCAAAGATATGGATTACTCGCAGATTACAGTGATTGCAGGACAATGTATATTATGTTTTCTTTTCTTTGCTCTCCCCACATCTTAACTTCTATTGTGGTTTAGCCTCCATTCGATAGTGATAACTTAATGCCTTTCTGAAGTACTTCATTATGTAAGCCCAAATCTGTTATTGCATAAAAGATTTTATGTTCCCAGCCACTGAATATGCTTGGGATATTTACAAATACCCAGATTTTATATTGCTAAACACAGTACAACAGGAGTGTGTGCCCTCAGCTCTGAACCAGTTCACTTGACACTTTTCCTTCTTCTTCTTTGACAACCATTGAGAGTGACTTGGGAAGCAATAAAAGTAAAGCCATTTCTGAACTGCTAAAGATTGAAATATCTATGGGTTTTTCTTATACATTTCTTTCTTTAATGTATGAAATAAAATACATATATATTATTTTCTCTAACTGTGATTAGTTTTCATAACTTACAGATCTCTACATCTTCATTTTATTGCACATATGGAGAGGCAGATAACTGTCCATCTTTTTCTGCTCAAATGTATCAAACCATGACCATTTTAAATGCTGCCTAGGAAAATTCCTCCTTCCTGGGTGTTACCAACAATATGTATCCAGGGGAATGGAAAAGCAGATACAAAGGCATATTGCGGAGTTAGTGAAAAGGAAGACAATGTTTGACGGATTCAGAAGAGACCATGCTGGCTTATTGCAACTTCAAAAGCTACTAAAGTTAGGAGCTGAAAGTAAAGCCAAAGGAAAGGATTTTCCCTGTAAGGAAGTAGCAAGCAGGAAGAGATCTGTTTGTTAAAAGTTTTGATTTAAATTTATTCATTTTCATCTAGATCTGAATTTCTCTATTTGAAACATTCACATGTTTATTTTGTGCTTAGGCAAAATCTTAACATAAAGTGTAATAGATCTTTTAATGAATGCTTTCATTAGAAAACATTGTGGACTCTAGCTTGATTGCACAGACAGAGAGTGTCCCCTAGTCACTGAAGCACAATCAGGTGCGCTCCAGGAGTGCATGGTTGCAGTTAATTTTTACCCAAAAGAAATCTAATCTACCTGCTCTAAAAACAACTGCACAAGGAAAATACTAAATTAGGTCAGATACTAGAACAAAACCCCTAACTAAACCTCAAATTCCTGATTGACACCGAGATGCAAATGTAACAGCTCCTATCACTGTAATCTAGAATTATTCTAGTGGAAATTTCTGCTGCATTGCAGCAGGAGCTGATAAATACAAAAAGAAAATAGCAATTCAAATTGCAAACATAGGAATTCCATTAAAGCAGTTTAGACCTATACTTAGCAAAATAAAAAAGGAAATTCCAAAAAAACCTCACCAAATAACATTAAGTATGCATTTATGTCATTGCACATCTTGGAAATAAGAATGTAATGTTTTCCTTGCCAATAGTTATTAGTAGAAAAAAACCTTAAATTCTATTTTTATCCATCAAATAATGTAAAATCCTATTAAGAAACATTAGCTTGTGCATTATTGCTGATTAATGTATCATTCCCATGCGACGGAAAAACAAGGCATATATCCAGAGTGGGTGTTAATCAGTGCTGCTGCAAAGTCTGTTCTATCTCATTGCTGAAATAATTAATTTTCAGGTCTCAAAATGTGGTGAAGGGACAAACTAGACCAATTCTTTGGCATGCTCCATGTAGTGTAGCACAAAGTTTCAAAAGTTTTACTGACCCACAAGTGTGCCACAGAAGATAAAAAACAATACATTCCATTAGTAGTCTCAAATCCTTGTTTTGACTCAGTTCTGATTTGTGTACTCTCTCTTTGGTCTAGTTAGTGCTCACTGACTTGAAAATGTTTGAAAATGTTAAATAATTTAATTGGAAATGTAGTTGTTCAGTTTTCTTAAAAAACTCCAAAACATTTGCTTGTATTTTTAAACTTATTTTTTATATAGTTGTGTTTAGTACAGTCTGTGGAACACCTTGCATGTCTGTATCAGAGACAAGTTAACCTAATTTGAGTTTATTATTGAATTAACTCAGCATAAATTAGCACATAACTTAATTTTGTGCTGCTGAAATTTAAAAAAAAACCAGACTCTGGGTAAAAAAGCAGTTTGAAGAGGAGGAATGTGACTTCTGCATGGGATTATATGCCAGTGATCAAAGATGCTCTCCACATGGCTACACACTTTTCATTTACTTGACAATTTTTTTCGTTATTGCTTATTATTAATGCTTGTAGTCCTTCCACCAAACCTGCTTCTACATAACTATCTACATTTATTTAGTATCTGGGGTAAAACTACAGAGTTTATCACTTGATGACCCCTTTGCAGCAAGGCAGGGAAATCAAGAAAATGAGTCCAGTGGGTTGTAATTAAAATAGTTTTAATGACACAGCAAAATAATGTTAATACTAATGCCAGTCTGAAGTACACAAAGTCACATACAGCACAGTGAATGCATGGCAGTCACAATAAATGGGAAAGCAGAAGTGAACCCCTGAGGATGGAGAGAAGTGTAATGTTCATGGCAGAGTCAGCTGCCCTGGCTTCAGCCCCTCCTATCTTAAGCTCCTGGCTGATTCCAAACTGCTAATGACCTGCTTACCATGGCTGGCGGATCATTCCCTCCAAGCAAAACCAAACACAATAGCAAGCTATTTCTCAAACTCAAAGTTTTACATACTGCCTCAGCACCATGTACTTCACTCATTTGCAGTTTTTTTGCAACAAGTTATGGAAGGGGTCCATTATGAACTGATGCCTCATGAAGCAGCAGATTGCAGTTCATCAACTATAAAATGTAGCTGCTATCATGCATGCTCATTCTATTTCTGACTGTTGCTGCCTGGAGTGCACTCCTACATGTCTTCACCATAGCAGAATAATAATAATAATTAAAAAGAAGCACAAAGCAAATTCTGTCAGTCACTAAGGATATATTTAAATTGAAAAGAAGTTTCAGGCTTAATACACTTTTTTTTAAGCCCACTAAAGGATCTGCAGCTCCCCAACGGTACCGTTACACTCAAGGTCAAGCAACTCATTCAAATCTAATTTTGCTCTTATGCCGACACTGTAGGTGTTATTGCATTTGAGATCCTGTAGAAACAAGATGCCTTGGAGCTCTGAAGCTCACACCCTATTTCTAATTTCCAGATTTATCGAATACTATGTAAGTCTTCTACCAAAATATTAAGCTATATGCAAGTACTCATAATTTTATAGAAGTTTTCTATACTACTTCTTTTTATTTCAATTACATCGTCTTTGACCTGATCTTCAGTAGACCAAAACATATGGTTAATTGTGCATTTTCTACTACAGTCATCATATTTTTTGGTAAACTGATTAATTCATTAGAATGAACTGTACTTCTGACACAAAACATTCAGCTTTCCTAGTCTGAGCAGAAATAGCTAGCTACTTTACACTCCTTTTTGAGAAATGTTTACCTCAGAAAGTTTATGTATCTGTTCCCAAATAAGAGACACACAGCAAGAGATTTTTCCTCTTCAATATGTGGACAAGACCCATTCAGGAATACGGTTTTGTTCAGGAAAACTCTGGTCTGCAAAGGTTTCTAATCTATGAAAATGCACTTTAAAATGTGGGTACTTAAGATCTCTTCTGTAGAAAGGTGACTCAAAATCCAACCTATGATTGCAAAATTCAACAGCTGCCTTTAACATAGGGAGTCAAATAAAATTTTCATCTCTTGTCGTTATTTTCTCAGTCTGATATATATACCCTTTGCTGCTCATGTAAAAGATCGCATGTAGTCAAAATCTTCTGCAAAAAATCCCTGAACACCTGAAAAATTAAGAATTATATATCATCAATGGTAGCTGATGGTATGACCAGAATAGATAAGACATTTGAGCCTCTGAATGAAATAAGAATGCTGTCGATCCACATGCACCTTAAACCAAAGTACTGCATGAATCTCTATCCCTTCTCTGACCCCTTTCTGTCATCTGTGCTCTCCCCAGGGAGAAGCCCTCATGCACAGAGGTGCCAAGTGCTGTTCTGGGTTTGTGCAAGTTTCTTACTTGAGGGTCTGATCTTGCTTGAAGCTAAGTAAACAATAATTAAGATTCAGGCAGTAGCTATACTTTCTTAATTTCATGCCCTTACTATTAACTAACTAGTGAAAGCAAGTATATGCTATTATCAAGCCTTGTCACCTCTTGGCCAAAATGTACCTTTAGGCTCTTTGAACCTTTGTCTTTAAAAGGAACTACATTAACTCTGTCATCAATCACAGTGCTGAGAACTTTCAGTTTGTCAATACCTTTCTGATAACAAGGTTTAGTGATCAGACATTTGTACCTGGATGCTGCACAGAACATTTTGATATAAGGAAAAGCCTGCATGATGCTGCAAGATTGGTTTCTACCATCCAAACAGCTAACACCACTATCACAGGGGAGGGTACTGTGGTATTCATTTAATCAATAGAAAGAGCCAGAATTCATAGCCACTTCACGGATTTTCTCCAAAAGGGGAACCTAGTTTAGGTTTCTTTTTCAAGTTAAATTGTAGAACATGAAAGCAAATGTTACTATAACATCACATATTCTCATGCTTTTTCTCTTCATTAAAAGGATGTCTGGAATCTTCCTATGTTTTAGTTTTTTACTTAATATTTTACTAAGGCAAACTGAACAACTCAGCTATATAATGGAGCAATGTAATGTCTTCTGAAATGCCCCAAGCTTACTGATATATATTAGTATATGCTTTGTTTTCTACTTTTTATTAGTACTTATAACAGTTTAGCAACAGAAACAACTTTTTCACTGTATTTTTCCACATAGGTTATATATGTTAAAAACAATGAAGACATGGACTCTGGAGGCTGGAAAGCCAAGACCAAGCTAAGCCAAGACCAACCTTTTTGGAATTATGTGTGATGGTTAGTTTGGAAACTAACACATCTGAGTATGGGCATTCAGGGGGGTTGCCTAAAATTGTGCTAAACAGAAAGCAGATAGTGGTGGGCCTGTATTTGTCACAAATTGCAGATCCCAGTGCACTTGAACAATCAGTTTCTCTGGTATATCAGCTTCTCACTCCTACAGCAAATGATTCTGAATCGCTGTTGGTCTGTACTTACCTGTTTGCTTTATTTGTACATAGTTTTGTGAACACATATCTAAAACACAGTGGTTTAGAAAAGACTGAACATGATAGCAGAAATACATATTAGCTAAATATCATGTATGATAGATATTTCTGACGAGCTTTGTGAAATTCATCTCCTGCTTCCCCTCAGACTCATAAGAACCTCATCTCTCATTTGCTCAGTGAACAGAGCAGGTACTCTGAAAGGCCACCTAGGATAGGACACAAGTTGACTGGAGCTTTGAAAGACCTAGTTTACAACTGAACACACTCAAAAGCTTTAAGACCATACGCAAGGATTTGCATGAATATAATCTGAAAAAGAGGGAACCTTCTAAACTAAATTAAATAAAGGAATAAGAACAGAAATCATAGGTTTTGTAAATACTTATGTTCTCTAACCATCACAGTTATGTTGGACAAGTTATTTCAGTAGGACTACATCTTAGTCCAGCATGTCAACAAATGCCTACTTTGCCACTGCTCAACTGTATTTCTTTGCTTTATTGTTTCTAAGCAGCCCAAGTCCAGGCACAAGTTCTCTTTGCACAACTGATTGTTCACACCTTCAGCTTCTGGTGCCTTGTGCTCTGGAGTGCTCTCTTCTGTGCCATGGAGCTCCCAGGACACAGGGAAAATCCCTCGCACTGCATATGTTACACCTAAAGTAGTACAGATCATCCAGGACCAGAGAAGCAACTTGCTCTCCTCCTGGCTCTGCAACCAGCCACTCATAACAAAATGCAAGCATCATACCATGTATACAAAGAAAGAAAACAGATACCATCTGCTACACATATTGTAAAACTTCTTTGGATTGCTAGCAGTGTTTAAGATATTTAATTAAAAACTGTTTGGGATAATTATTGAAAAATCATTATTTCTAAATTATTACTTAAAAATCACATTAATAAATTCCAACTTAAAACAGCCATTAAATTTCGGAATCTATGAATGCATTCAAATGATTTTATTCCAACCAGTTAACTTCCTGGATTATTTTACTTACAGAAGAGATGTTTCATCTGAAAAAATTGTTTCTAATCTTTCATCAGATAATTAATTTGATTTAAAAGAGAATAAACCTTAAATAACCTGCTTGAGTGGTAGTTCTACTTGGTACAGGCAGCAAAGCAGGAAGCTTATACATTGCTTCAGAAACTTGACACAAGCCCTTTCCCAATTACTTGCTCCCCATCAAACACAAACAATGTAGTGAGGAGACCACTTAGTTAACTGATAGAAATGCATGTTTCCTTGCAAAGGATGATGACATGCTACATAGCTCATCCAGTACTAATAGTTCCCAGCACATTGCTGGAAAAGCATCTTTGGATTTCAATCTCTTAAATACCTGATGATGACCAGATTAAGAATAGAATCTACAAAACAGTGCAGTGGCTTAATTTCAAAATGGAATAGCAACTACTACTGCTCATACAATTCATCCCTCCACATCATCTTCTCTATAGCAGTCATCCATTAACCCACAATCTCAATTCTAAGACATGGTCTCACCCCTCTTTTCCTGAAGAAGCTTTTCCTAATACCCAATCTGAAAGTCCCCAGCACAACTTGACCCTGTTTTCTGTTGTCACTAGGGAGAAGAGGCCAACATTAGCCTCACTACAACCTCTTTTCAGGTAGTTGTAGAAAGCCATGACATCTTCCCTCAACCTCCTTTTCTGGAGGTTGATCAGGCCTGATGGCTGCAGGCCATCTCCCTCAGCCTCTCCTCATCAGACCTGTTCTCCAGAACCGTAATCAGCTTAGTTGCCTTTCTCTGCACCCTCTCCAGCACCTCGATGTCTTTCCTATACTGCGATGCCCAAAACTGCAGACAGAAATTGAGGTGAGGCCTCACCAGTGCCAAATATAGGGGAATGATCACTTTCTTGGTCCCACTGGTCACACTATTTCTGATGCAGTCCAGGATACCATTGGTCTTAGCCAGCTGGGCACACTGCTGACTCATGTTCTTGTGGCTGTCACTCAACACCTCCATACACAAGCTTCTTAAAAAAAGTATTTTCAATAATTATTACTGAAAAAAGGTATAGATATCAGAAATATGCTTTCTCAAATTTGTGACTATAGTATGTTTATTTGGTATTAAAAATGGTCTGAACTTTTTAGACAAGAGAAATATTCTTTATAAACTTAAAACATATCCTTCTTTGATATGGCTTCTAACTTTCAACTTCTCTTGGGTACAATTTTCTCAATGTAAGACAGTGCTGTAAATGAACACATTGTACCAGAGCACTAGTGGAAATCACTTGACCAGAGCCTGTGGCCTCATCTCAGGCTTTCTAGTTTGATCTTTTGGGTCTCATTGGAAATACTGATAAAATAACATTCTTTAGACACAAAATACTGTTTACAGGGAGTTGTTCAATGAATTATTTTGCACAGCATTAGAGTGGTCTCTGTGCACAAATACATTAATAAAATCATTGCATTTTGTCATTTAGTTACATTTTTAATTGCTATACTGAAAACAACCACTATAAAATAAAGAGCATAAATTAAGTGAAATTCATAGTTCTTTGTCAAAAACTAGAAGATTTTTCTTAGAATTTACTCATTAAAAAGTTCTGCATCATTTACGTTATCTTGCTTTTTGTGATTCAAGGGGCAGACCATCACCATGCTCATACCATAAGCTTCTGCTGCCCATTGAAAAAAACCCTTGCAGCCCATGAGTAAGTGGTTACATGCTGTGCCCCAAACATTTTTACAAGACTTTAAGAAGTATGTTTATCTAGAAGAAATTTGGAAAAAAAAAATGGAAAGGAAATTAAAACTGCCATAAAGCAAAATGCCCCACTGCAATCAGTGGCCTTGCTAGTTGCTTTGTGAGTGTCAGCTCACAAGTAATATTCAATAATATTCAATAGGAGAAGCACATGTCATGGGCAATTGCATACAATCATTTGCATGCTGACAGCAAAATGTGGAAGTTCTTAATAAAAGAGCATATATACTCTACTATTCAGGATTAGTCAATTCCCATAACTTTGCAGCTTTTGACTGAGACATATTTCAGTTTTTATTAAAAAAAAATTTAATCCTTAAAATATTTGTACTAAATAAAAATGAATTTAGTCTCTGAATAGTATATGAAAATAGAAGAGGAGGCAGCAGACAAAAGCTAGGATGGTACAAAGGAAGGGAAATTCCAAGAAAGAAACAACAAGAGAAGAGCCTGAAATCAAAGCAGATGGAATTTAAAAGTGAGAGAAATGTAGGACACTGGACACAAAAATACCCAGAGACACTCACTTGTTGTAATGGACTACAAGGTTTTTATGCAGTCCATGAAAATCAGTCCATGAAAAATGAAAATATTATTCATACAAATATTTCAGGATTTTACCCTATCTCCCAGGAACACATGCCTGATTAGTGGATTTGAAGGACAGAAACAGTTTTTCAGTGCTTATAAGGTTTTCTGCAACTCTGCAAATGAATTACTTCCTTATTCATAAGAAGTACTCAAGACTTCTCTTGCTTTGAAAGCTAGAAGGAAAACCTTACCATTTTCAGTTTGGTTATTGTCTATTGTAATATAAGCCGATATCTTAGCAGTCAATAATGCCTAAATTTGAAAGCTTGCTTTGTATTAATTTCAAATAAAACAGTTTGCTAAAATTACCATATATTACAGTTCTTGGTCTGAGTAAGTCCTTTCTTCCACAATTCACTGATAGAAATTGTTAAAGAAAATATCTGAGGAATTAATCATTCAGATAGCTCTGTCTCCTCTAGTACTGTCATATTTAATTGCTTTTATGAAATAACATTAAAGTGGAATCTGTCATTGAAAAGTGTTCTCAAATTTGTATCTGTTGCTGACTAAGATTAGTCATTGGATCATTTCTGAGTTTACAGTTCAAGAGAGTTTTGTCAGCTTCATTAGAAAATTAATGGGTTATCTAAGCTTTATATTTACGTATAACCCTTCAGTGTTCCTTAGTTCAATAATGACGTTTTCAAATGCATGTAAAAACCTGTACTAAGAAACCATTTCAAGGACTGAAAGCCCTATGCAAATAGAACATGTTTATTCTAATTTTGAACACAGTACCATGAATACCAATACACAATGATCAGGTCATTAGACACAGAAAATGCAATTAGGATGACTAAAGGAAAATGAATGTAATTAATGTACACAAATGTATTTTCATATTTGTGTGCGATAGAAATTAGTACTTACAACTACTTTGCCTCAAGTGTTTTAAAAAATACAGGAAAATTCTGTTTAGGACAGATATGTTTATGGTCCTAACTATAGTAAGAAAAATCTTATGATGCCAATTAAAGCAAGACATGCAAACAACCATTTTTAAGAGTCGCAGTATTTTTACCTTCTCCCCCTACAAGAAAATATTTTGTTTTCACAGTTTACATTTCTGTCAGACATGGGCATCTTGCATGTTTTCAGTTTATCTGCTGCACTGGAGAATACAGGCTCTGTGCCTACATTCTTTTACCCTTATGGACCAAAATGTGGGTTGGTGTTTACCCTAGGACTTCCGAAGAGGTTTAATGTGGAACCAACACATTCAGTATCCTGCCCTGACTTGATATTCAATGTGAAGGCTACAAGGGGTAAAAAAGCTAATCAGGGTCTGAAGTTCTCATGGTGCTGAAATAATATTCTACAATATTTTGTACACGTTTGAAAGTTTAAATTTTCCCATGTTTTATGATAAGTTTTTTATGTGGACACTGCTATAATTCAGCTGATCTCTGTAACAAAATTGTGCACATAGATGCAAGTCATTATCTTTCAGGGTAGAGCAGTCTCTTAACTAACTCATGGGGGAAAAAGTGATTTGTCATTACAGCACCTGGACTATTAAGTCTCAGTAGCATCACTACACTTTAAAAACAGATCACAGAATCATAGAATAATTAGGGATCAGAAGGGACCTTGAAAGATGATGTAATCCAATCCCCCTGCCACAGCAGGACCACTCAGATCAAGTTGCACAGGAACATATCCAGGCAGGTCTTGAACGTCTCCTGAGGAGACTCCACAACTCCCCTGAGCAGCCTGTTCCAGTGGTCCATCACCCTCACTGTGAAGAAGTTTGTGCTGACATTTATATGGAACTTCCTATATTCCAGCTTGCACCCATTGCCCCTTGTCCTATCTCTAGATGACCTTGAGAAGAGCCTGGCTCCATCCTCCTGACAGCCACCCCTCACATATTTATAGACATTAATGAAGTGATCACTCAGCCTCCTCTTCTCCAAGCTCAAGAGTCCCAGCTCCTTCAGCCTTTCCTTCATCATCTTCATTGCTCTATGCTGGACACCCTCCAGCAGCTCTGTCTCCTTCTTGAACTGAGGGGCTCAGAACTGGATATGATACTCCAGATGTGGCCTTACTACTGGTGTCCCCCAAGACTCAGTGTTGGGTCTGGTCCTGTTCAACATCTTCATTGATGATATTGACGATAGGTTGTAATCTATCATGAGCAAATTTGTGGATGACACCAAGCTTGGAGCCCGTGTCAATTTGATGGAGGGTAGGAGGGCCCTGCAGAGGGACTTGGACAGACTGGAGAGATGGGCAGACTCTAATAGGATGAGTTTCAACAAGTGT